>VZTX01012734.1:0-36811 GCA_013400915.1 Pardalotus punctatus
GGCGCTGCGCCCGGAGGAGGCGCCGGGCGGGGCGCGGGGAGCGGAGGCCGCGCTTTTGGGGTTGCCCGGAGACTCCGGTAGTGTTGGTGTGGCGTCTGCCGAAGTCGCTCGTATTGAGCCGTGTGAGAACAGCATTGGTGTCTGAGTGCCGTGGCTGCCGTCAGAGCTGCTCCACAGGAGACCCGTGCAGTGCTGGAACTTGGGGTTGCGCTATAGGATGCGGTTTGCCCAGGATGTCTTAGAGCAGCAAGTGTAAAGTACCGAAGTTGTGTAGAAAATGCTGCTTAGACATCCTGCATCTAATGCTGAGATTCGCTGGAGCCGACAGCTGGTCTTCCAAGTTAATTGAGTAGAAATCTTTAGGGTAAAATAGGGTGGAGAGCCTTTTCAAGCTGTCATGTCATATGCATACAGGACCGTCCTTCCCTGCCTGCTAGAGGAGGGCTTGGCTTTTGAGTATCCCAGTACAGCCGTTTTGTTCTAGGGAATCTCCTGCAAAATGACCGGGAGATGGACTGGTTGAATCCTTGTGAGTGTTCCTGGGAATTAGGCTGTACTTAAAATAAATTGAATTATACAGCTAATAACAAACCAGCCTGCTCGTTCTGCCTGTTGTTTTAGACAAGTAGGTTAGTGTCACTAGGGAAGAAGGAATCGGGTGGAGCATTTGTCTCCCTGTGTTTCCTAGGCCAAGTTTTGAGTCACTCCCACATACAGGAAGTACATTGTTGCATGAGGACAGACACTTGGAAAGTATGATGCTGGACACAGCTATTCATGCTGTGCCTGAAACACAAAGCAGCATTGGATGCAAGTGGTAATTTGAACCCTTTTCAGAAAAATGAAGCTGCTTCAGCATGCCTTGCAAGGTATCAGTTTGACCAATGTAACAAAACTCAAAACTTTAGATTTCTTAAATTATCTTCTAAAATTTTTAATAGAGCTGTGTTAAAGTAATACAAAAGAATCACTGTTGGAAAACACTGACTCAAAGAATACTTAATGCAATCTGTAATGTCTTTCATAGAAACAAAGCTTACACAAAACACTTTGCCTTCCTAGGTTTTCCAGTTCTTGAATGCAAAATGTGAGTCTGCATTCCTTTCCAAGAGAAACCCCCGTCAGATCAACTGGACTGTTCTGTACAGGCGCAAGCACAAGAAGGGGCAGTCAGTAAGTATATACCAGCTAATGGACTGTAAGTTGATCAAAAGATGTGGTCACTGGTCTGTTAGAGGTCACTTGAGCATGAAGTTCAGAAGAAGCATGACCCAGGTCATCAGGATGGAGACTGGTCAATAATGGTGAAAATGTGAGCGCAGTTACATGAGTTCATACAGTACTTCATCAAAGGCATTGTATTTTTATTGTAGCACCTCTTTGAGGGAACACTCAAAGCCAAAGCCAGAGTATGTTCAGTAGATCTTAATAATGGTAGGAATGGCATATGTTTTTCAAAGTTTTAGGGGAGGTGGGTAATGCTGTTTAATACAGACTTCCTACAAGTTTGGTCTTACAAACTTCCTGAATGGTGACATGATAGGGAGCTGATTTGGGGGTTAGTGGGGCAGGGATGACAGTGTTAATATACTTTTCTTGAAAACTTTGGGCTGTAGCTTAGCATTGCTAAGCATTAGCAATGTAGCTAGCTTAGCATTGTGTAGCTGTCATTGCATGAAAAGGATAAATCACGAAGGCATGTAGCATAAGGTATCTCCAATGCTCTTGTATAAACTTGCACAGCAGAAGAGCTTTGAGAAAGGCATATATAAGTGTAATAAGTCAGTGCTCTTGCCAGTTTGGTTGACAAAATAAAGTGGATGCATGATGGCTTACACTGCTCCCCAGCACCTGATCCCACTTGAATAGGTGTGGAGTATCTTACTTCCAGAAGATACCATCAAAGCTTTATCCTTCCCCTTTTTTTTTCTTCTGGGAGTTACAGATGGCTGAACTTCTGACATTCTTTCAAAATAATTTTTTTCATACTTTGCTGTAGAAGCCTAGAAGATACAGGGGCTAATGTGTGTGTCTCCAACAGTGATAGCTGGATAGCTGTGGAGCCAACCAAGCATTGTTGGTAATAACACGCTATGAAAAGTACAGGATGTGGCTGGAGTAGGGGCCATATGGAGGTAGGGCAGTACTTCTCTGTACCAAACAGAAGGATTCTTTAAAGTGAGGAGTAAAATTCTACTTCAGTGTAGAGTTTTAAATAGCTTCAATCTCAATTGCAGCTTGTTTCTGTGGTTGTCTTTAGCCATTTATTTATGTCTCCTCATGCTAATTGTCTGTGTTTGTCTCCTGCCCTTTTAGGAAGAGGTCCAAAAGAAGCGCACACGCCGTGCTGTGAAGTTTCAGAGAGC
Organism: Pardalotus punctatus; assembly: GCA_013400915.1. NCBI lineage: Eukaryota > Metazoa > Chordata > Aves > Passeriformes > Pardalotidae > Pardalotus > Pardalotus punctatus. The sequence continues at coordinate 2,367 of VZTX01012734.1, forward strand.
AATCACTGGTGCATCTCTAGCTGAGATTATGGCCAAAAGAAACCAGAAGCCTGAAGTACGAAAAGCGCAGAGGGAACAAGCTATTAGGTGAGAAGTCAGACATGAGTGGAGCTATCCTAAGCTTTTCAAAGATTACAGTACTTTTCATACAAAAGCTGAAACTCTAGGCGAGCTCCATGTTTTTTAAGACTTTTTGTGGGGGTTTTTGTTTGCTTTTAATCTGTATATTTTTATGTAATACTGAGTATTCTTGGCAAGAGATGATAGCAGCAGAGAAGGGTCTCTTCTTGCCCTCTCCCTTTGTACTTTTGCCACACACAGTTCTGCTGTCTCTGTAGAAGTCTCCCCAGGAGGTAGTGAATCTGCAGGAGAAATCTGCAGTAATGCATTCCATTCTTATCTTCAAGAGCTCTTACAGTGCTGAGACAAGAAGACAGTGAATGGCAGACACCAATAACTTTCTCTTTTTCTGTGAATTAACAGGGCTGCAAAGGAAGCCAAGAAGGCTAAGCAGGCAACCAAGAAAACAGCTGTTTCTGCTGCAAAGGTGAGATGCAATAGGCAAATAGAAGCTATGAAATGGAATACACCATGTTGTAACACATCACAGAACATCCTGCTGTTGGCTTTTCATTGGAAATTCCCATTTCTGATTTGAGGAAGTATTTGCATACCTTTTGATGTGAAAGCTCCTTGACTAGACTTTTGTACTGAAGTTAAGGATACCCAAACAGCTGCATAGAATGAATCTTTTTTACAGAATAAGTAAATATTACAGTAAAACAACTTTCTGACCTAATGTTAGAGATAATTAATTGATAAAAACTTGTGACATCTTCACTATCTAGGAACTTGGTAACAATATATTGGTGAATGCTCCCTTGTGTTTCATTATCACTTAATACCATATCTTGGCTTAGTGTTCTGTGTGTAAACATCTGTTAACATGACCCCAATATTAGAGATTGTAATTCTAGTCTGATCTGATTTCTGTTAAGGGACACTTTTAGGACTGCAGATAAATAGCTTCTTTTTGCTCATACTTTATTATTTCTCTACAGGCCCCTACAAAGGCAGCACCGAAGCAGAAGATTGTGAAACCAGTCAAGGTTTCCGCTCCCCGTGTTGGTGGAAAGCGCTAAATTGCCAAACTGTTGGTCATGCTGAATAAACATCTGATGGAATATCATTACATGTACCATGGTCTGCTCAGCTGTGTGAAATGTACTGAAGGGAATGAATCTATGAAATAACCATGTCTGGGTTTTGCAGACTGAAGTTACAGAATGATGGATTGCTGGAAGCTGTTCTCAGGAAAAGGATGCCTGTGAAGATTGCATGGGTTTCAAATGCAGTTGATGGTATAGAGTTAAAGCTCATTTAGGTTAATATTTAACTAGCTGAATGCAGATAGGGGTTCCCTTAGTATCTACCCTCCCACCACTAGAGGGATTGAAATTTGTCATGGGAGCTCCTCTGTCTGCTTAAGTAACTGCCCTAGGCAAGACAGCATGCCCAAACTTTGCCATAGTTTTGCTGGACAGCAGTAGCCTTGGCCAAGCAGTGTCCTGACTTACCAGAACCGTAACAAAACCCAAAACCAGTCACTATTTCCTGGATCAGTTACTTCTCTATTGATGCCACATCTTGGTGCCTGTTAGCATTGAGGGCTTGGTTTGTTACCTTACTACAGCAGTCAAGGCAGCTGTGTTCCCACAGTTCGACTTCTTGCAGTCCTTTTGGGCTTCAGAAACAATGGCTGTAATGGGCTCTGTGGGTTACGGGCTATACTTGGTTTGGTTTTTAATAAAATAGATACGGGTCTGGATGAAGGCTGCAACCTGTTTAAAAAAGGCCTGGCTTGATTATATTGATGGAATTTGCACCATGATCTTCAAACAACTCTGCTTTCTGCTATTAAAATAAAAACCAGGGCTACTCAGATTTAAAATGAAATTGAAGCCTTTTAAACTAATTAACAGACTTGGAAGTGAAGGAGCCAGAAACTGGAGGGGGAAAGAGGAAGAAAAATTACCTGTAGTTAGCAAGGCAAGAAGTTTTTAATTATTTAAAACTGAAGGCTGAAACCACCATTGAAAATTACCTGTGTTAGTGGTGATTATATAAATGCTGCTCACATGAGTGCCTTGTAGAAAGCACCTGGTACCCTGAATGTGTCCTTGTGAATGTTTTCAGCTAAGAAGCTTGACAGAATGAGCTTCTACCATCTGCTCGAAATACCATTAATGATTATATATAGAAGTTGACTGGCAGATATGACTAATTAATAAGTTAATATTTGTTAATGTTTTGAAGTTTGCAGGCTTTGGCTGCCTGGTGTCATTGTCGTGGTGCACAGAAGTGCTTCACGATTCTCTTGCTTGATATTTATTTCTGAGTTTTGACTGATGTGGTGAGGAGTAAAGAATAACAGCCCATCAGGTTACTCCTCTCAAGCTATGCATCGAGACAGGCTGTTCAGAGCAGGGCCTTTAACAGCACATTATTCAACTCAAATACAGATGTTACAGAATGAATTAAGATGGAAATTAATAAGCCCTTGTGTTTACCTAATGCAATGTAATTGATCAGCTGTCAAGTATTTATCATAAAAAATTAAGTACCTAAATTTGTTATAGGCCCACAAAATAATTTAGGCTAAAAAGGACCTCCAGAGGACATCCAGTCCAATGCCTTCTTCAAAGCATGTCTATTTACCTCAGGTTGCTTAGTACCCAGCTGTCTTGAATGCAACTCCAAGGACAGAGCTTCCACATAGGGCAACCTGTTCCACAGTGTTTGACTACCGCCATCGTTAAATAAAATAAAGTAAAATGCCCCCAAGAAACCTAAATACAGAAGCCCTTTTCTATATAAATAGCGAGCGTGGCGGTCCCTCTCCATCTGGTCGGTATCTCTGTTTGCGGATCACGGTGCTGCAGGCGCATCCTGCAGGTATGGAGCTTCGCCCGGGCGTGACACGCCGCGGTTCGTGCCTCTCATGTCTCCGTTAAGGGTGTAAAACCCAGCGCAAAACTCGGACAAGTAAAACGCACAGTTGACATCTAAAGGATTTTCCTTCTTGCCTCTTGCAAATAAAACGGCACCCTGGGCGCCCCGCGGCGTGGCTGCGGCACGGCCCCACCCGCGCTGGTGCTGCTCCTGTCGGCACGAATGATCCGGCTAATCTGCTCGCAGCGCTTGCCCCGAGGCAGTTCTGGACCAGAAGCCGCTCGTTTCGGAGCCAGGGCCGCCCTGGGCTTTACTCGGGAGCGTCCCCGGCTCCCGCCGCCAGGACCGCACTTCCCGCCGCAGCGCCGGCTCTACCCGGCTCCAACATGGCCGCCCCCTCTTCCGCCCGGCGCCTGCTTTGCCCGGTTCCAAGATGGCGGACCCGTTCACCCGAGCGCCTTCCCCGCGTACCCGCCCCTTCCCGGCCCTTCCTGCGCGCGCGCGGCTCCGACGTCACTGCCGCTTGTGCAGCAGCCATTTTGTCTTTCCGCCGCCGCTGCTGCCCGAGCTTCTCCCTCCCTCCTGCCTCCGCGGGCCGCGACACTCCAGTTCCCCCCCGGGCGCGGCTCCCGCCGGGCCGGGGCCGATCCCGACCCCCCCCTGCCGTTATCCCGGGAGGCTCCTCCGCAGCTCCGGCACGGCTCTGAGGGCGCGGGGGCGGCTCCCGTGCCCTCGCCGCGCCATGTCCAGCGAGGAGAGCTACCTGGCCATCCTGCGGTACCTGACGAACGAGCGGGAGCCGTACGCGCCGGGCACGGAGGGCAACGCCAAGCGGAAGATCCGCAAGGCCGCCGCCTGCTACGTGGTGCGCGGGGGCACCCTGTACTACCAGCGGCGGCAGCGCGACCAGCAGCGCTTCGCCGAGCTGGAGGTGGTGCTGCAGGCCGAGCGCCGCGCCCGCCTCATCCGCGCCGCGCACCTGGCGCCCGACGGCGCCCACCGCACCCGCCTGCAGACCTGGCAGGGGCTCTCGCAGAAGTACTGGTGGAGAGGTGAGCGCCGCGGGCGGGGGCGGCAGCTGGGGCACAGCGCGGCTGCGGAGCCGGGGCTGCAGCTCCTGCGGCGCTGGGTCACGGAGCCACAGAATCACAGACTGGGCAAGGTTGGAAGGGACCGCAGTGGGTCATCTGGTCCAGCCTCCCTCCTCAAGCAGGGCCGTACCAGAGCACGTGGCACGGGATTGCGTCCAGACGGGTCTTGAATATCCCCAGTGCGGGAGACTTCACAATCTGTCTAGGCAACCTGTTCCACTGCACGGTCACCTTTACAATTCTTACTCATGTTCATAGGGAACTTCCCGTGCATCGGTTTCTGCCCATTGCCCCTTGTCCCATTGCTTGGCACCACCGGGAAGAGCCTGGTTCCAGCCTCCCAACACTCTCTATTCAGATACTTACATGGGGTCCCCTCTCAGTTGTGTCGTCTCAAGGCTGACGAGGCTCCGCTCCCTCAACCTTTCCTCGTAAAAGTGATTATTCAGTCCCTTAATTATCTTTGTTGCCCTCCGCTGGACCTGCTCCAGGAGCTCCCTGTCTTTCTTGCACGATAGGGATATCCGTGTGCCGTTCCCAGCAGGACCAGGAGGGGACTGTCACTTGCTGAGTGACCCGTGCCTTTAAACGCCACCTCGAAGCACGTGGGCAGTGAGATTGTGTCACACCCCAAGAGGCAGGGCTCACTCTGTACGGTACACCTTGTCAGCGTATTGTCCAGGGCTTCTTATTCAGCAGCGGTACCTTGAATATACGGAAACACAGAGTACAGCAGACCCCTGCAAGTCTTGCACACAGCCTGCTTAAGACAGGGACCTCTCAACCTGTGCTCTTGTATAGGGTGATAATCCATTCCACATGACCTGGGTTAGCTTTGGACCTCATCCATGTGTGTGATGGTGCTTGTCCTTAAGTATTGCAGCTGGCAGTGGTGGTTGGTAATCCTGGTGTTTATTGTTACATTTGTCACTTTCTTGCAATGAGAAAGTGTCCTGAGTGATATCACAGCTGTTACAAATGGTCATGCATGAACAGCAGTAATTCCCACTTGGGAACTGCTTTTGGCTGAGGCAATGACTTAATATCTTGTTCCCTTTGGATTTGGTGTTCTACTTTTAGTCCTAGGTATCCATTAAAGAAATACCCTGCTTTTCACTTGCTATGGGCCCAGTGTGTGTCTGTATTGCTTCCCTTGTTTTACTTTCTTCATTCATCAGTGAGTCTGTCATTTCAGCTTTAGTTTTCCCTGTCCTCCGTTGGAGGGGTTTTGCTCTAGGTGTAGCCAATCCCTCCAGTCCAGACCTCACTGACTTGAAGATCCTTTCATGTGAAAAAGGATTTGGCATCTCAAAGCTGATATATCCATTCTGGATGGTGGTTTCCCTGCCTGTATCTGCATTCTCATTATCTGCATTCTCATTGTCTGCCCAGCGTTGGGACTGTTCTGGCATCTACTCTCATCTTATGCTGGAAACTTCTTCCATGGGCCTCAGTGTAGCTTCTGTTTGTCAGGAGAGGGCATTCTGTATTCTTTTGATCTTACTGGTGCCCTTTATTTGCACGCCCTATATTCTCTTACTTCTCTTGCACTGAGAATACTAAAATTCATTCCATGCTTTCAGGTCAAATATTATGTTTCTCACCTGTGTCTCCTTTAAAACAATGTTTTAACTGCCATTACTCTTTGGCTGCTAATGGACTGCAGCTTTGGCCCAATTGTCATCCTGAGATGGGCATCAGCCTGGTGTGTATCTGTTCTGTAACCGGGAAGCAATGGCCTGGAATAAGGACCAGGAAGGGTGTTAGAAATGTGATTTGAAGGCCAGAGACCTCTTGTCCTGCCTAGCTCTGATTTTAGATGAAATTTAAAGAAATGTACAAATGTTTGAAATGGGAATGAATGTCTTGGGCTGGAATGCTTTAGGTTGCCTTAAGTCTGTGTTTTCCTGATTCTTAGAGCTATGTATATAATGATAATGCATGTCATGTCCTGACAAGGTGTGAGCAAGCAAGTCTAAGTCTGTGTCAGCAAAGCTTTTGAGCTGTGCTGGATTTTGAACTATAGAGGCCCAGCTGCTGTGTGTGCTTTTATATTGTCCTAGTGAAGAAAATTAACTTGGATTGAAAGCCATGCATGGAAAATGCCTTGGTATCTAGAAGAGGACCCTGGGCTTAGGACCTGTTGCGTATCTGAAATTATTTACAGAATCAGGGAATCACAGAATATGATGAGTTGGAAGGGACCCACAAGGATCATCGAGTCCAGCTCCTGGTTCTGCACAGGACTGTCCCCAGGAGTCATCCCCTGTGCCTAAGAGTGTTGTCCAAAGGCTTCTTGAACTCTGTCAGGCTTGGTGCTGAGACCACTTCCCTGGGGAGCCTTTTCCAATGCCCAGCCAACTTCTGGGGGAAGAACCTTTTCCTGATATCCGAACTAAACCTCCCCTGACACAATTCAGGCCATTTTCTCACTGGTTGAAGTACTGGTGGGAAATTGATTTATTTAAATTCCAATGTCATGAGCAGGTGATTTAAATCAGTGTTAGTAATACGTATCAGTATCATTGCATAGAACACAGTTGATCCCAATTTTGCAAAAGCCGTTAAGTGAGCCTTCCTGTTCTCGTCCTCTTCAGTAGGAGCAAGCCATTTGTGTGGGCTAAATGCGGGATTATGTTACAGTTTTCATTATCTCGGGGTTTTTAGGCTAAATGTCTAAATACCATTATTTTTTTCTAGCCTTAAAAATCTCTGTTAGGAGGGTTTACTTGATGTAGTGACATTCTAAATGTTTTATCTCAAATTAACAGTAGACTCATACAGTATCATGCAATGGTGTGAGAGAATCAGAACTGGTAATTATGAGTCAGAGGGGGAAAGTGTGGATGACTGACTTCAGTTTTCTTGGTTAGTATGTAATATTTTTGATTATTATTCTTCAATATTTTGCTACTCACGTATTTAGTTATGTGTTTAAGGTAAGTAGAATTAAGATTAAAAGCCTAATCAAGCTCCATTAATTTTTCTTAGGTATTCTTAAACAGGTTAAAGATTACATTAAAGAATGCAGCAAGTGCCAGGAAAAACTAGATCGCTCTAGATCTCTCTCAGATCCTTCTGAAATGCTGGAGGAGCTAGGACTGGATGCAAAATCTCATGAAGACAGTAATGAAACAGATGATGAATTGAGTAACACAGCATCAATCCCAGCTGCATCCCCAAAGCCTGTGAAGAAGAAGCCAATAGCAAAGCACGAGCTTGTATTTGTAAGTACCATTGTTTACATCTGAATGGATTTGCTTTGTCTGTTACTGCATTCTCAGTCATGTACTTATTTTCCATTGTTGTGATAATCTTGTAATAATAAGACAATATAAATTTTGCCAAAGATATTGAATATGTGGAAATGGGTTACTGGTATAGATGTCATGAAATTAATTATAGGACATCATTGTTGGAAAATAAAATCACCCTTTATATTATGTGTATAGAATCTAAGATAAAATGAATGGCAAAACTGCCAGTAGTATAACATCATATACAAGATTCTTATGGGCTGTATATCTGTTCCTTAATAAATGATGCTATATTGATATATAAAATTCATGTTCATAACTGCAGGTTCACATGCATGTAAAGAGACGTGAATCTAGAAACTGTTTCAGACTGTAACATTGAAAAATACAGTCAAAGAACTGTTTGAATGTGTCTTCCCATTTTTCCAGTTGTCTGTTTCAACTGTGTTTGGAGGGAGGGTGACACTTAAGAAAGAAAACAATAGTAAAGTTAAGCTCTATATTCTACAGGCTTGAACTAATTGTATGGGTGCAGAAAATAATCCTTTTCTGTGTTTCATTGTGAATGCTTAAAAAGGCACAATCTAAAAGTAATGAAGTTCTCATAATGTTGTTTATGACAGGTTGACAGTAAGGGCCTTGTGAAGCAGTCATCTTCCAGACATTGTCTGTCAGTCTTAAACCAGCTGAATCAGCAGAGGCTTTCCAATCAGTTCTGTGATGTGACTTTGCTGATTGAAGGAGAGGAGTACAAAGCTCACAAATCTGTCTTGGCAGCCAACAGCGAGTACTTCCGAGAGCTCTTCATTGAAAAGGGAGCTGTCACTAGTCATGAAGCTGTAGTGGATCTGTCAGGTGAATTGTTGTGGGTTTCATAGCTAGAAATCATGATATCCTAAGTAAGGTGTACAGTATTTAATTCAGTCTTTTTTGAGTGTTGAAGACAACCAGATTTTTTATCTTGCTTTTTCTCTCTTTTAACCTAGAAGTATTTTGTGTGGATCTTAATGCAGAAGTGATCACTCTGATTTTGCCTAATCTGATGTTTCATGGACTGTGGTATTTAATCTAAAAATTTCTGAGAAGCTTTTGATAGATTTTTACCTTGCTTAGGCATGTTTCCTCCTTGTATTAGTCACAAACATTAAAAAGGGAACAAAACCAAATGCCTGAATACATCAGTCAGGGATGTTGACAAGCTGCTTGGAGAGCTGTTTAGCTTAACAAATGCTAAATTGTTTCTTATTTCTGTGAAGCAGAATTGTACATGTCTGCTTATTTCTCAGACCTGATATATTGAAGATAGGAGACAATTCTAAAATGTGCTAAAACTAGCTTTGTAGCGATGAACAGTACTGTACAGAACATGTGCCTTCTGCACTGCTTTCTCATTTATTAACTGTCTGTGCATGAACAATAGACATGCATGAAAAATAAGTTTCTAATAGGATGGTCCAGAAGGTTTCCCAAATTAAATATTTGGTTTATGATTTATGCAACTGTGGAAAATTACACCAAATTCTTATGTTTAAGAATTTTTATCTATAGATTCATATCTTTATTGTTTTCAATAGCTACTTTCTTGTCTTATTTTTCTGCCACATCACTTGTTATTTAAGACCTGAGTTACTTTCTGAATGTAGCAGGTCCAGAAAGACTTCAGTTAAATTAATCTGCTCCAAAAGTATTGTGGCTCTCCCAGCATCTTGAAACATTCCTCACAGCATTTTATTGTGAAACTACCTAAGTTCTACTTAGTTATTGGAAAAGTTGTCTGAGTTTACTTAGATGTAGAAACTACATGAGGAGGAAGCTTTAGTGTAAATGACAATTAATTGAGTCCCAGCAAAGGGTTTCAATGTTATTTCCAAGTGTGTTTTGCTCTAAATTTCAGACTTAACTGTATCAAGAGTGAACTGTTGTATTCCTCATGGGATATTTTGGTGTAATTCTGGGTCATCAGTGTTTGTTCTAATATCTTGTTTTATTCCTGGTAGGTTTCTGCAAGTCCAGTTTCTTGCCTTTATTGGAATTTGCTTACACTTCAGAATTAACATTTGACTTCTGTAGTATGGCAGAAGTGGCCATGCTCGCCCGGCATCTCTTCATGTCAGAGGTCCTTGAAATCTGTGAGAATGTGCACAAACAGATGGAAGAGAAACAAATTACAGTGTACCAAAAGGGAGATATTCAAACAGTAAAGTCTACACAAAACTTAGCAGAGCAGGCTGCAGTTGAGATGCAGCCTGTGGATGGTGTTGAGCAACCTAAGATCACAGCCAGTGAAGTGTCAGTAGCTGTGAATGGAGCTCCTTCCTCTGCTGGGACAGAGGAGCCAGCAGGAGCCCAGCCTGACCTCCTGAGCCCAGAGCCTCTGGGGACCACTGTGGGTGATCCTTCCAAGCCTGTGGAACAGTGTGAAACAATTGAAAATCACATCAAGATCCAGCTGGTAGAGAACATTTCAAACAGCCTCTACAGCAAACACAGCGCTGAGCCATCGGCTGTGGAAGCCATGGACACACAGAGTCAAGGGGAAACTGAAACGGTTCAAAATGAAAGTGATAAAGCACATGTGGACACTGCTTCAGAAGAGTCCTCGGAGACACTCAAGCAAACAAGCAATGAGCAGAGCAGCTCTGTTTCACAGCCGGAAAGCCTCGCTTCCAGCCAGGATGATACTTACAAAAGCAAGCTTCGCCAGCGTTCCGTCAGTGAGGGGGGATACATCAGATTGCATAAAGGAATTGAAAAAAAACTGCAGAATAGAAAGACAAATCCTAAATCTGCAGTGCAGCAGGTACTCTGTCTGTGATCTGTAGTTGCCAAAGTAACTTCTAAGTTGTGACAGTTGTGCAAACCCCAAAAACATTGAATTGGCATCAGTATTCCTTCCATATTGAAGGTCTTTAGAATGCTCAGTGACCACAGCCTAGCTTGAGTATCTTCTCACAGCATCTTATGGTTGAACAGAAGTTGTATGATCTCCCCAAAATTCTTAATGATTTGTGAATTTAATTCTTCAGTAGCTCATGTGTATGTCAGTCATAGACACATATATTTATCTGTTGGAGAAGTGAGACCCTACATTTGTTCTGACTTGAAAGCAGCATTGGAAATGAAAAATTTGGCACCGTATATGTATCTTAAGATACAGTCATGAATCACAATAATTCAGTCCTACTACCTTCAGATTGGGGTCAGTTAAGAGAAAGGTTCAAAGAGCACTGGTGTTTAAAAACCTGGCACTTGGAACATAGTAAATACTTGGTAATTGAACTAGTTCCGACTATTTTAAGGCAATAATCTTATTACTCTTTCCCCTTTGAGAGCCTTACCTCTTTCAGTGCCAGTGGATAGCTGACATTTATCTCAGTGAGCATTCATTTATTTAGTTTGTGACAGATTGCACTTCACTGCATGTTAGCAAAGTCTTCCGAAGAACTGTTAATTTCCAGAGGAGTTCTGAGAGTTTTGCGTACTAGAGCCACTAGTCCCACACAGAGGGGAATAATTTGCTATCATTACAACACCCTCATAGACAGAAACTGTAGCATTAATGTGTTTTTACAGATGGACATCTTAAAGCCCAGATGTTAAAACGAGCACAATCAAAATACTTGAGCAACCTATTTATGCTGATTGGAGAGTGCCAAGGTTTTGTTCTGTTTTGGGAGGGGGAATATTTACCTTCAGGAATAGTTCCTGTTATTATTTTGCAGTTTTAAAATCTGGCTCCTTGACAGATGAGGTCCACAAACCTATGGAAAAAAAAAATTAGTTTAGATGATTGCTTGGGATTGGACTCAGGAATAGGTTTCTGCTTTCCTAACTTGTTTTGTAGCTTTTTGTGCTTTGTCTCTTGCATCCTTTAATTTCCCCCTATGGCACTGGATGTCATGGAAGCTTTGGGAAGGAGACATTCTCCTGAGTTCCCAGTTTTGATGCTGGGAGAATAACAGGAAAGAGATTGCAGGAAAAATGTCATGGATGTAAATTACAGTACTTGCACCTGGCATGAAGATATTGGGGATGAGGTGTACTTTGTAGGAATTAATTATTTTCCAAGCTCTTACAAATCATACACTAAACAAAATTATTTTTGTAGCTTCAAAATTTAGCTGAGTTTGCATAAGTTTTCAGAGCCCCAGCAAAATTTAAAAAATATATATTTAAAAGTTTTCTTGGTGTTGAGTTTCAGTTTGGTTTTCAGAGGCATGGAAGGGCTAGCACGTTTTTGAAAACTGCTAGATACCTCACTTGTTGGGAGAACAGGATGAAGAAATGGGGATGCTTGTACTTTCCTCCCTTGCCTTATTTTCAGGAACCCAAACAGGAGACACCTGGTACAGGACATTTCAACCTGACCGCTTACAGTTTGGCTTTTAAAAAATTTGGCAGCAAGTTTCTACAAAAGAAGATGAGATTATCAGCTCCAGGTGGCACTGCCAGTACTGCCTAAAACCACTGGTGCCTGATTCCTAGATAAAAAATCTCTAGGAAAGCTGGAAGGCTCTTAACATAATAGAAATTTTGACTGGCAGTACTCTCTGATTCTTCTGTAGCTACCCCTTGGCTGTCACTTAGGCAGTTACTCAGGGCTGAGGCGTTTGTTGTCCCTGAACTGGTAAGTCACTGCAGGACCTTCTTCATAATCAGTTCATGGTTTTAAAACAAGACTGGTGTTGCACTCGCAGTGAGATCTGTAGTTTTGTGATGAACTGAAATGAGGTAACTTTCTAGCAGCTAAGTCAGCTGAGCAAAATGAAGAGGTTATTACAGTAACACACAAACATCAGCTTTTAATACAAACTTTCAGATGAGGTATGAAATACAGTGTGGTAAAATTCATTCAAGGGTTCTGTTTTTCCAACTTAGGTTGCCATGAAGCTGGTACAAAGAGGGAAAAAAATGAAACAGCCCAAAAGAGAGATCATGGAGAATAACGAAGTGGAAGCTCAGCACAAATGCACTGAGTGTGGAATGGTGTTCCAGCGGCGCTATGCACTTATAATGCACACACTGAAACATGAAAGATCTAAAGAATATAAATGCCCAGTAAGTTGAGAGATTGTTTGGGGTTTTTTTCCCTGTAAATCTCCCTCTTTATGAAAATTAATTCAGTAATGATATCAGTAATTTTTTTTCCTTGCCTTTTTTTAGTACATACATTTATTTTCCTTACAAATTTCAGAGTTGGATACAGACTTGATCTGGATGGAGAGAGGTATAGAATGGGGTGCAGCCACTTGGTCTGTCAGTACTGTGTGACTTGGTGCTCAAGACAGCGCTAGCATGGGATTTGCTTTCAGCCCTACCAGTAAATTTGTGTTTAGATTAAACTGGAAGTTAGTCTCACTGGGAAGTGATCAGTGGTTTTGTCAGTAGCCATAAAATAAAAAATTACAACTATTAATTAACTGAGGCAAAATGGCTGTTGGAGTCGGGTAATTCTGAGCATTACACACAAAGTAAAGTTGTAACATTTTCTTTCCCAGTTGTGTAAGAAAGAGTTCCAATATGGTGCCTCCCTGCGAGCCCATCTCGTGCGGCACACCCGGAAGACGGAAACCACCACCGCAGATCCTGGTGCTGAGGGGACAGGCGTGTCCTCGGTGAAAGGGAGAACCAAACGGGAATTCGTGTGTGACATCTGTGGGAGAACTCTGCCTAAGCTCTATTCTCTCAGAATACATATGCTTAAACATACAGGTGTCAAACCCCATGCATGCAAGGTAAAGTCCTTTTGCTCTCTTACTAATCAGATTAGTAATGTTCTCTGTTACCAATATTTTGGTATTGATGTGCCTCCCTAAAATTCATGGTAATCTTGGTCACTACAAAATAGGGAAAACTACTGCAGCATTCATGACAAAATGGCGTGCAGTCCAAGAGTGAGAAAGCTAGAATGAATTTGAGTTGTGCAAGTTCATATTCTTGTGTCTACAAGAATGTCTTCCCTCGAGTATTCTTTTTTTAAGAGACCAATTCTGTCACTGGTGCAAAATCACAGTCTTGGTCATCCTAGTTCCCAAGAAATACAGGTTTTGTTCTGTTTGAAATTAAATACCTCTAACATAATTAGTTTTATTTGTCGTATTCCACCATACACGGATTTTTTTAGGTTTGTGGGAAGACCTTTACGTATAAGCATGGATTGAAAATGCACTTAGCTCTCCATGAAGTACAGAAACAGTTCAAGTGTGACTTGTGTGAAAAGTCTTTTGTCACAAAAAGAAGTCTTCAGGAACACATGAGCATTCATACAGGTAAGTAATGAGAAAGGGAATCCTTTTCCTTTGCCTGGCTATTGTATGCTGCTGAACTTAAACATTGTTCTTCAGTGTCAAAGGACCTGAATGAAAAAATAAATGGTAGTTTCTTCTTTTTTTTCTGGTCAGGCAGCTGAGATAGAGGTAAGTAGTCATTTCTGGGGCAGTTTTACTATAGTTTAATGTTATTATGCAAATGTTCTGTACAAGAACAGGGAATCACAGTTTGAAGAAATGTTCTGTACAAGAACAGGGAATCACAGGAACAGTCTGTTCCTGTGGCTTTATGTATGTATTTAATGCCAGTATCATGTCAATTAAGCCAAAAATAGGCAACAGGCTGGAATGTTCTAGAGCACTTACACTTCCAGCTTGTCCTTTTAGAGGAAAACTTGCTCAGTTAAGTCTCTGAGAATCTCCATATACATTTTACAAGATTTCCTGTATGAACACTGACGTTTTATAAGGCCTGGTGTCTTGAAAGATCTTAGCATGTGAAAGATGACAATGTAATAATTTAATACAAGCAGAGTTTTAAAATTGTAATGTGTAAAAGTTGTCTGTGCTTCTTGTTTTCTGGGCTGGACAGAATCAAGAGAGATATTTCAGTTAGGACAATTTCTTCCTGAAATTAAGGAATTTATATTAGTAGTTATTGCTCCTACATTGATGAATTGGAAGAGAAACTTTCATTTTAAGGTGTTTTACCACAAACGTAAAATATAAGCAATAATCCATAAGAAATGCTCTGTTGCTGAAGAAGTTGCATAATACATAAACACAGGCAGTTGTGGGGTTTGTTCACACAAGAGGGCAGATTTTTAGGCTTCTCACTTTTCATGACTAATTCGTAGCTGCAATGATGTATGTGTGTTTAAAAACATGAAATAAAGTAGTTTAGAGTGGCTACTCCATCCTTTGTGTATTTTTACATTAGCACATACACAATACACTTAAAAATTCCATCAGCCTGTAATTAAAGCAACTTCTCTTTGTAGTACTGTTCTGATTACTTAAGATAAATTATATATTAGTTAAAAACCTGTCTCACAGAGCACTCCAGAGAAATGGAGGCCTGGCTTGGTAACATATTTTGTTTTGTTTTTATCAGGAGAATCCAAGTATCTTTGCTCCATCTGCGGAAAATCTTTCCACAGGGCATCAGGACTCAGTAAACACATAAAGAAACATCAGCCAAAGCCTGAAGTTCGTGGATATCAGTGCACTCAGTAAGTCAGGTGATGAGTGGTTTTGGAGGGCCTTTTTTACTAGCATTAATGATCCTAGTAATTTTCAAGGTTTAAAGCAGCTCTTTGTTGTAGCATAAAACTGTTCCACTGGCCTGGGATAAGACTTGTCAAGCATGAGAATAAAAAATGCGTTTTTGTAAATACGTGTACTGGAGAGCAAAAGCTTGGTTTTAAACTGTTACCTAGCTCTAGTTTCATATAGCTGTTCTCTAATGAGTGTTTGCACTGTAATTGGTGCTGTAATCAGTAGCTATGTGGGTTTACACCTTTTTTGTAGGACAGATAAGAGTGTAAGGTTTTCACAGGCCAAGGGCCTTCAGCCTGGTTTTTCCCTATTTAGGTGTGATAGCTGATCTCAGTTTGATTTGAAGATGCCCTATGTGCACTTGTGTGCAATGCAGTACATGCTGTGTTTAGCAAACAGCTGTTCAGGAACATATCCAGCTGTTCGCTGGATATTGTGAATTCTGAGATTCCCTCATTCCGGTGATTGATAATCTATAGAAGTTGAATCTTCGACCTTTGCTTGCTGGCATTGCTCTGCCTCTGTCCTTTCTTGAGTCATACAGCTGCATATGTTGTTACACGTGGAAGAAAGAGAGATGAGCAGCAGAACTTCTTTCAAGGGGAGAAACCATATTTTTGATTAGACTGAACTCTGTAGTTTTCATACCAAGAGGAGCTGTATGTAGTCATACCATGGCAAAGTATAAATGAATGAAAACCATAAGTTTGCCTGGGTTTAGATGTGTACAAGCAGCTAGCTAAAGATTGAGTTTCACTACTTTCAGATGCTTTCTTGCAGGATTATGAATTTGTTTTTGTAATTTCTAAAAAAATCTTGCATTTGAGCATTAAAAACAACAAATTCCAGTTATCTTTGTGTCAGTCTTCTTTGGTTAAGGGAAGAAGCTGCTGTTACTGTCCTCATATGTTTGTATGGTACAATACAAATTTCTGATATCTCCCAGTTGGTTTGCCTTTGATTATTCTCCATTAAAACAAAACAAAGAATATAGTTACTCATAACAGACAGAAGTGTTTCAGAGGTCCTCAAGTTTTATTCCAGGCTTTCAAATAAGCTGCTGTTCTTTTTAATTTTTCCTACCTTAGAATGGGATTGTGCCTTAAATAAATACTGATGATGCGGTAGGTGTTCTCCAAGTCTTCCGTTACCATTAGAGAGTTCCAGTGCCCTTGAAATAAGTGCCTTTCTTGTATGGGATGCTAAAATATTCACTGTTACAGGTGTGACAAGAGTTTCTATGAAGCTCGGGATCTTCGGCAGCATATGAATAAACATTTAGGTGTGAAGCCATTTCAGTGTCAGTTCTGTGGAAAATGTTACAGCTGGAAGAAAGACTGGTATTCTCATGTAAAGTCTCATTCTGTCACAGACCCTTATAGGTAAGAGAAAATTAATTTAACAACTAAAACATACTAATCAGTGTGAGGTCACAGAGATCCACAGCCAGTCAACAAGGAACTGCCTAGTTCACTTTAAAGTACCAATGGATTGATGGTGACTGGGGTCTTGAGTTCTTGAGAATGGGTGGGTGACTTTAAATACTGTGAGTTAGCTGCTAACCTGGGATACAGTCCCAGAACTAAGACATGAAGTTAGAAATGTGTGTGATTTCACTTCTCTAGAAGGGTAAGTGGAAGCTTTGTGGCTGTGGATAAGAGAAAATGTAGTTAAGTCCAATAGTATTACTCCTAATTATGGAACAACCTGCCGTATGAGACAGTATTGCCATTAAACTTTACCTACCGTAATTAAAGTGCATTTTGGCTTAAAAAACATAAGTGTACAGTAATGGTTTTAATGGATTTCTCACTTAACATATTTTAGGTGTAATGTATGTGGAAAAGAATTTTATGAGAAAGCTTTGTACAGAAGACACGTAAAGAAAGCCACACATGGTAAAAAAGGAAGAGCAAAACAAAATCTGGAACGAGTTTGTGAGCACTGTGGAAGAAAATTCACACAGCTGCGGGAATATAGGAGACACATGAACAATCATGAAGGTAGGTGGAACACAACTAATCATGACATCCCTCAACCCCTAAAAGATGGACAAAGGGGAATTGTTTCTTTAAGTCTGTGTGTGTCCTGTCTGGCAAGACATGGAGAAGTTTTTACAGATTGTCCAGTTAGTTTTATGTGAATGCTGCTTTGGTAACTTGCTACCAGTGATTCCCAGAAGTTGCTGTTGGGGTCTTCCTAAAACTCCCGTCACACACAGGGACTGTGCCAGTTTGTCCTCAGAACCTGAATCAAAGAACTTTTTTACAAGTGATTAAGAGGGGTAAATTTGGCAAAGAATTGGATGCACTAAAATATTCTCCATTTTCAAAGGTGCACACAGTTAACAAAATACTCTTCAGACAGGAGAATGATTGCCCTAAATTTGGGGGGGAAAAAAAGAAGAACCAATGTTGGAAATTTATCAACTTCTTGATTTATAACATGTGATAAACTATATGATGCTTGGGGAAAATACAAAAACATTTTATGTTTTATTAAAGAAGTGTGTTCATTTTTACTTTAGATGTAAAGTATGAAATCAATTTTTGAGTATTTGGTTCTCTCAGCTGTGTTGGGAGTCTATATAGTCTCCTTTCTTGAGGGCAAAACCCACTTTTTTTGGAAGCATGTCTCCTTTTAAAGAGTTCTTGTGAGTAAATCTGACAGCTGTCTAAGTATTGAAATAGAGATTTTTTTGTTTGTTTCTGAACAGTGAAAGTGTCCTGTAGTAGATACCTAGCCTAAATCTACAGTAACTGTCACAGAGGAAAAGCCAGTAGTGAGATGATGTTTGTCACCACCCACATGCTTTATTAGACATTACAGACCACAGAACTTAGATATGAGGGAAAATAAGATTATACAAACATCAGGTGCTGTATTTGAACATACATAGTGTGGAAGAGGAGGGGTGAAGCTATGGGTGTACAGAAGGATTTACAGAAGCAAAGGGTGACTAGAAATGTAAGTGACAAATTCTGTGAAGTGAAATACAGCTTCAGAAAGGCATTGCCAGCAAAAAAAAAAATTAGAATTCCATTAAGCATTGTGCATTTAAAATAAGAATCTTCATTAAAAGTAATCTTAAAAAATTTTTAAAAGTAAAGTGTTGGTTTGGGCGAGGCACTTTTGGAAAATCTCACCATTGAGTGCATTATGCTTGCATTATGCCATTATACAGAAATGGTAAACAGGATCTCTTTCTTACATGGCAGAAGTCACACTATTGCTTGTGTTTGTTCTTAGTGCTGTTCTGCCTGTCATTCCCCATCCTGGCTGATGGATCTTTATGAGCTCTGGGTCACCTTTCCCTTGCTTTGTCCCTCTGTGAGCAGGTGTGAAGCCGTTTGAGTGCCTGACGTGCGGCGTGGCGTGGGCGGATGCGCGTTCCCTGAAGCGCCACGTGCGGACGCACACCGGGGAGCGGCCCTACGTGTGCCCCGTGTGCAACGAGGCCTACATAGACGCACGCACCCTGCGCAAGCACATGACCAAGTTCCACAGGGACTACATACCCTGCAAAATCATGCTGGAAAAAGATACTCTTCAGTTTCACAACCAGGGGACACAGGTGGAACACGCCATCAGCATTTTAGCATCAGACATGCAGGAGCAAGAAACTGAGATTAGCTTTGGTGCTGGTGAGGGTGAGACTGTGGTGGTGACAGGAGAGACGCTCGAAGCCATCGAAACAGTTGCAGCTACTGAGGAATGTACATCAGTCTCTACCCTTTCTGACCAAAGCATCATGCAGGTGGTAAATTACGTATTGGCACAACAGCAAGGACAGAAGATGGCTGAAGTGACGCAGGCCATTGAAACTGTAGAAGTAGAAGTGGCCCATGTAACAACGACAGAGTCAGTTTAGTATTTGAGAGAGCAAGAAGGGTAAGGTTCCAGAACCTGTGAGACCCAACTATTTACCAGGTTGTCTGAGGCTTTCAGTGATGCCTGTTTTCAAATGGTTAATCCTCAGTACTGAAAGTTGTGATGACAGAATGCTGCACCATGCGTTAGAGAGAAGTTCCAATACTCCAGTGTGGGCCAAGACTTTGAAAGCTAAGATATATAACTTTTTTTTAAAAAAAGGTTAAAATAATGTTTTTGTGTCATGGAGTAAGTATCATACTGTAACTTTGAAAAATTAAAAGGAAAAAACCATGTAAAAATGCTGCACTTAAAACTAGAAATGCACAGGTATTGGTAGCTTTTTTGTTTGTTTTAATGTGCATTTCATCAAGTTTGTGAGCAAATTACCTTTATTGGATTCTGTTTGTTTACTCCCAAGACAAGGGAGGTGGTAGAATGTTTTGTGTAGCGTGTGCTTCACATGACATACAGAAAAACTGAAGTTTTTTTCTCTGGGCAAACGCAGTTAGTGAATCCCAGTTCTGAATAACTTATTTAAATCTGAGGTGTGTGGATGGCTGGTCCAAGGCTCAGCAAAATGCTGTAAAATGTTTTATAGATAATGGGCAGGGATCTGCTGAAGTCTGAAGAAGTGGTTCTCCAAGATGATTGTGAATTTAAGTTGACCAGAGGACAGCCCACCACAGGGAAACTTTTCATTTGTAAGGGAGGAGCTCACACGGCAGCCTCTGTGCACCAGCTACGTTTAGCTCAATGATGTTTGTTTGGAAGCTATTGCCAGCACTGATGTATGTACCCAAAGCAGGCAGCCTGATGATGGATGCTTCTAATTTTGTTTTACATTTGATGTAGAAACTGTCAAATGAAAAAGGTCTAATGGCACACTTCGGGAACTGAGGAAGTCCAGCTAGTTACGGACTGATCGTGTTGGGTATCATATAGAAAGAAGCAGCCCTGCTAATTCCCAAGCAGGACACATGTCAATATCAGGGTAGAGAAATATGAAAATCTTAATATGGGGTAAAAATTAGATTGGTCTCAAAATTACCAGGATCACTAGAAGACCTTATTACTGCTGCTTTAAGAAAAATACTTCTAGGGCCAATTGATACTGTTGTGTTACACCACATAGTTGGAAAAATCCTTCCTGGGTTTTTTTGCAAATAAGTGTGAATGACAGCCGTGCTTCAACCCAGGGTTCCATGTCTCTGGTTTAATGCCACGAACAGGGCACATCTTAATCTGTACAAGGTGTGGGTTCTTTGGTTGCTTCATGGTTTTTCAAGCAAGCAGTGTGTCTGTCAAGGTAACTGAAAGTGCTTTGCATGTGAACAATCAAAGCTGTAGTCTTTAAATTCTTCTCAGTCCATAGGCATATCACATATTTCCTAACTTGGACAGCAGCAAGATAGCTGAGCAGCCAGAAACCTGTAATATTGCAGGGTAAACTTCATAAATAAAGTGACATGCATATAATTCTGTGCTACCTGTGAAACAGATCCACTGAACAAAATTTAGGCAAATCATGTGGCAAATTAACCACCTAGTTTGAATTAGTATTTCTACTTTTCATCTTATTTAACTATGTGAATATCTGTCTACTAAGCTACAGAATGGACTGTTCTTTTTATACTTTGCAATTCTGTAGATAAGCAGTTGTTGAAAATTTTTTGTTTGAGGTACTGTCTGGGATCCAAATATGTAGATGCCTATTTCAAAAGTCAGAGTCTTATTTCAGAGAAGTAATGTAGTTATTTATATAGCCTGCAGCCCTTTACAATTGTATTATTTTCTAATTACCAAGTGGAGTAAAACTAAAATGAATATTTAAAAAAAAAATTACTGCTTGCTGTAACTTGAATTTTTGTATGGTAAAGAATCTGGAGATAGCCATCCTGCTTAAAATTAAAATACTGCCATTATGATGGAAAAAGATTTAAAAGAGCACTAGGCAAACTTGAAAATTTATTTCAACATTTGTATCCTACAAATAATTCTGTGTTACTAAAGTGAGGAAGTGTTCAAGGAAAAATAGCTGTAAATAGTGCTAGAACATTATTTGTATATCTAGTGTGTTACCTTGAAAAAAAAAAGAATATTACCAGCACCTTAGTTTAATCTTTGGTGCATTTATTTATTTGCCCAACCTATGGAAGAAGTGAAAGTGAATCTGAATTTCAGAGCCTTCTTATCCCCTGCCAAAATGCTTTTACTGACTCAATGATCTGCTGTTTAAAAACAACCACCAACCAAACAAATCACAAAAGGTTGTTTTCTAAACAAGATTCAGCCAGGAATGTCAAAGCTGAATGTTGTGGCACCCTTTTCCTAACATGCTGTGCCTTACCTTTTCAGAACAGCATGAGTTAAGTAGGGAGTGTCACTCTTGGCTTTGCTGTTCCCATATGTGTGGAGTTGCCTTATGTTTTTCTTTAGACTTCAGCACTTATGACATTCACTACCCTTCTGCAAAAGTCAGACTGCAAATGTGCAGTTTGTGTCTGACTTTTTAAAAATAAATTTCATGAGACGTGTCCATTCATTAAGTATTCCTGGTGAATTCCTGTACATAATGCATTTGATTTGTACATTCTGCTGTTTTTATTTAGTGTTAGATGTATAAAGTTATGGTTATTTCTGTCAAATAAACTGATCTCTGCCATGAATTGCTCTTTCAAGAAACTTTAATTTTTTCCAAGGAAAGAATGTGTCGCAGAACTATTTATTCCTCTTCAGTATTTCACTTTCCATATACAGACAGGTGTCTGGCCTGAATAGTCCTAGTAATGCCTGCTTTTTAATTTTTGCTTAAGGCTGAAAGAATTATTTTGTGTAAGGAAAGGAAGCACTGCCTTACTGAATTGTGTCAGAACATGGCTGCGCAAGAGTGCAGTGCTAATGAAACACCATGTATATTGAGACTGAAATTGCTTTGGCTACAAGTCCTTTGGGTGTGTGAGGCATCTTCTTGGCCCCCTGGTGCCCAGCTATAACCATTTTGGTTTGTTTCAGATGTTACTTCTCTTGACTTGGGTGTCCACAACACTGCCACCCCAAAGCAAGCACCAG
Source organism: Pardalotus punctatus (assembly GCA_013400915.1). NCBI lineage: Eukaryota > Metazoa > Chordata > Aves > Passeriformes > Pardalotidae > Pardalotus > Pardalotus punctatus. Next base: position 24,156 of record VZTX01012734.1, read on the forward strand.
CCAGCACTTCCATCTTGGTCTCTGCCCTGGGATGGGTATTTGAGCAGGGGTTGTGGTGGCAGAGTCCTCCACTGTCACTGTCCTGGCTGAAAGATGAGCTGTACAGCTGCCGCCAGGTCTGGGAAGGAGCAGTATCCTGTGCCTTTCCCTTTGCTGTTACAGGAAGTTCAAGGTGGCACCAATGTTGCAGAAAGCCTGATTGTCTCAGGTGGTTCATCCTCACTCCCAAGGGAACACCAGGAGCTGTTTAGCATACTGGCTTCTCTGTGAGCCCCTGTAAGTGACCAAGCTAAGTCTATAATTAAATATAAATGGGTGTTTCAAAAGGCTGTGTGCTGAAGAAGTAAGGTAGGCTGCTGTTTCTGCTGGAGCTACACCCATGTCATTCCTCACTGTTAAAGGAAGCCCCATGAATTTCCACAGCACCAGTGTATAATGGTAACATGCAGGTTCCACCACGCCAGCAGTCTTACAGCTGCTGCTGGCGTGGTGGAACCTCCAGCATCTCCCAAGCAGCTCTTAACCAAGGCTTATTCTTGTGCAGAAAAATTGCAGCTGCTCCAGGCAAGAGGCCCCTGGTCACTCTGCTGTCACCCTCAGGTGCAAGGACTTGCAGAAAGTAAGCTTTTTTTGCTCCCCTAGGAAAAGTTGTCCTGTGGGCAGTGTTTCTCCTCATGGGTAAAGTGCCCTGCCTTAGAGCATTGCTGAGTTACCTGGTGCTTTTTGATGTGGAGTAGTCTAAGCTCTTTTCATTGCTTTAAATTTTACATGTGAACAGGATTGTTAAACAAGCACCTGAGTAACAAAACTAAAGCACCCCCTTAGGCCCTCGTTTTACAGTTACCTGTTCAGTGCCTGCAGCTGTAGAGATGGCAGATGGTGTGAATGGGGAGGGCTCCCACAGTTAAACTTCTGTCACCCGGGGAACTGCTGTGATTCTGTAACGAGCTACTGAGCATCAGCCACCACCTTACATGCGACTACCATATTTACAAATTAGGGGAAGCTGGGGGAGAAAAGGAGAGATAATTACATTTTTGTTATAACTTGCATTAACTTGGAAAATATCAATATGGGCTCACAACTTCAAGTTTCAGTGGAGCTCTTGCTACAGAATCACAGACGTTTTTTGTGTATCCATCTCATCAGGAAATCCAATCCCACGAACCAAATTTAAGAACTGAGGCCCATGCTGAGCAGAGGTTTGCAAGAACCCCCTCCATGCCACTGTATCAGGAACTTCATGCTCCGATTACCAGCCAGGACATTGCTGCCACTCCTCCTTCTTCCTTACTGAGCCTGACAGCTTGCATGGGAGCGTCCAGACCTCAAAAAGCTGCTCTGCAGAGTTCAAAGATTTGGGAAGTAAATCTTGGACTCCCACCACTGCAGACTGCTAAATGCAAGTTTGCAAACACGAACTGAACATGCTGTATCCACAGTTCAAGGGTAAAAATTCATGTTTCTTGCCTTTAATTCTAGGGATAACCATGCACCTACCACCAGGCTCTTGCTCCACATTATTAGACACAAGCAACTTTCCTAGGTAAGTACTGTATAAGATGCCAATATTTGAAAATTAGAGTAGAGTAGGAGATCTTTTCGTTAATGAAACCAGAAGAAAAAAGGGATGTGTTAATAGGATAAAATAAAAAGCAAATATTTAACTGTCCAATATTTATGGTGTTCTAGTATCTCATGCCAGAGAAGCTGGACAACAAATTCTGGTGAGTTTAGAACATAACCCTCCCTTTTGTAGCTTAAGGGCAGAACTACTCAGCATTCCTCAACTTGCAAAACACCCTTTAAGGCTATCAACTGCACAGACAAAAAGCCTTCTTGAAACTCTGTTGCTTCTCCAAACAGATTTATCTTCTCTTACAGCATCCTAGAAAAGAGTTCTGGTTACACCAGTGAATTCCAGTAGTTTAAAACCCATTTGCCTCTTCAGGAAACAGAAGTCACTATTTTCTCAAAAGCTGACTTTTCCTCCAGCTTTCTTCAGAAAGCCAACTTTGGTAAAGCCATTGCCAGCACACAGAACTCAGCAGAGTCCTGTGAGTTCCAGCAAAGAGGAGGCAAACCTGGCAGCCACGGAGATGCTTGCCAGGCCTGATGGCAGATGTGGCCTGGTGTTCCCAGGACCACAGTTGGTTTTGCCAAAGTTCAATGAATACCAAGATTGTGGCATCTCTGATATGGCACAAGCTGTAAAATGGCATCCCTCAGTCACCTTAGAGACAGGCTGGGGAGTCCTTCCTGCTGACAAAACCTTGATTCTGAAACTCTGGATGATGCACCTCCCACACTTGAAAGGAATTAAATCAGGTAAGGGACTACACCCAGTACTGCCTGAAATGCTGCCACCAGTAGTTCACCACACTGTTTGATGGGGCTGTTTTGTTTTGGGTTTTTTTGGTGGGGCTTTTCTTGCCTTTTGTCCTTTTTCTTTTTGTGTTGTTGGGCATTTTATTATTTTAATATAGATAGATAGATAGATAGATAGACAGATAGATAGATAGATAGATGAGTTTGGTTGGATCCATTTGCAAGCCAGCAGGTTCTGACAGCCCCGCTGCAGGGTAGCACAGAGGTTACTGGGTAAGTACTCACATCTTCATCTTATCAGTGTTCTGCAGGCTGCTCAGGAGCCAGCTCCTGCTAAGCAAACATGAGCCCCCGAGGACAAAACTACACAAGTTACATGGGTTGGCATTTAAAGCTATATTAAGCTATATTAAGCAGTTTAAGGCCTCAGCATACCTCCTGGAAGCACTTCAACATTGCTAGATCAGATCATTTAATCATGAGTTTCAGGATTCTTGAACATCCTTAGTAAAAAAAGCCAAACCAACCAACAAAAGAAAAAAAAAAAGGCTCTCTGCATGCAAAGACCATGACTATTCTAACACGTGCCTACAGGTTCAAGTTAGTCCCAATTAACGTTTGCCTTGATAACACCTTTTAGGTCAGTCAGTTTGTTCTTGGAACCATCAGACATTAAACACTAGCAGACCTCTCATAGCCACAAGATCCACCTTGTTTGGCACTCAGTCCTGAGGGGACTGGGGCCGTCCTGATTGATTTGCTTCCATAAAACATGGAGAAGGAAGAGAACACGCATGGGGTGAGGCAGGATCACTGCTCACCTTCAGCTGAGATTTAGAAGCTTCTGTAGTCTCTCACAAGGTCTAGGATTATTTATTGACCATGAAAGTAAGAAGACAAATATAACTTTTGCTCTCTCAGTTGCATGGAAGGTATTTCATAGCTTGTCTGCTCTTCCGCCTAGCAATTCCCTAAATGATTTTGAAGTACAAGGAAATTCTGGGTATGAATATCTACTTGAGCCAAACATGTGGAAGACAGTGGTGGTAAGTTAACTAAAAGAATAGATCTCAGAATCATTCTCTTATTTGAAGTTCTGTTTTGCTTTGTTCCTGTATAACTGATTGATACAGTATGAACCAACTACTGAGGAGCACAAGAAAATAGCTATTCACTATCAATTACTACTATCTTAAAGGGATTTATTTAGATAAACATAACCACATGTGATGAAAGTAAGTGAAAAGTTTGTCTTGCCTAGTTCCAGTAATGCCCAAATTGGTTGTGGAAGTCCTGAAAGTCAGTTTTGAAAGTGTGTTTTGTTTTAAATAAACCAAGTATTTCTGCTATGGAAAAAAATAATGTATACATTTTTATGTTAAGTTTATAACAAGGCTTTTAAAAGAAAACAGTTACAGGTATTCAACTGCATCAGACTTCAAAAGAAAAAAGATTACACATACAATACAAAAATACAAAAAAATATTTTTTAGAACTTACAAACTCAAAAGTCTAAGTGGTCAGAGCTTTCCTAAAATAACAATAACAATAATAAAAAAATACATTTCAAGATGCACTTTCCTTTCTGCACTTGCAAGTTCAACTTTAGCAAGAAGACAGTTTTAGAGGCAGGATGAAAGTAATTAATTGTTGAATTCTACAACCAGTTCCCAGCTGAAATTAGTTTAGTGGTTGACACTATCAGGTATTTGTGTTTAAAAAGAACTTTATGTTCGTTTGGCAGAGGGGAGGTGGTGCTGTTGATAATGTACTATTTAATCAGTTGTTAGTAAAATGTTTTACAAATATACAATCTAAATGAGACTGAAATTTAGATGGTCATTACTAGCGTTGAAATCCTACAGCCCTGTTCTGCAGTATGAAAGCTAAGAAATAAACTGACCAGATTCATGTCACTGCTGAAAACCACTGCAAAAGGAAGACAGGCAGGAAAAGGTCAAGTTTTATTTCTGAAATTGACACTTGTTAGAAACATCAGGACTGCAGATACAGCATTCTTTGACCTGATAGTGTCCACTGAGGTCATAGGTATCAAGGCATTTTGTCTTAAATGGCAAGACAGGGAAAGTGCATCTTAGATTTTTCATACTTAAGCAGTGAGTCACTGATTTTTGGTGTGGCTTTTATTCCTTCTAGGCATAGTAAAGAAAAATATTTCAACCAAAGGTGAAGCTTAATGTACATTAGCTTGTATTTTTGGTGGTGGCTTTTGTGTACTACTAGGAAATGCTAACAAGCACTACTCAAGGCTAATGATTTAAAAGGAGCACACTAAAAATACTGATTTACCTTTGTAGTGAATATTCTTTACAGACTGTATCTAATATACAGACAAAGCCCATTTCCTTAGGACAGAACAGGCCACTGAAGGTTACACACCCTACATGAAGTTTTAAACAAAATTAGAGCTAAGTTACCAGAGCCACTCAGAGCAACATAATTCCTAGTTTGCAGAGATTTAACAAAAGGTAACTGCAGGGAGAAAAAAATCCAGGTCCTTATTATTTCCTGTGTAAGATTATATTCAAATTAATAGTCCAGTAACACTTCTAGCACAAGACAACGCTCACTCTCTTTAGCAGAATTCCTAGGAGTCGACTGTTTCTCCTGTTATGAAGAGGGAGCCAGAAGTGAGAATGCAAGAGCATTCAATTTTAACCTGATTAAAGAGACAGTAACCTTTTTCATCCACCTTATTTAATCATTGACAAAAAAAAATTATCTTAAAAATGTACCACTCCAATTTCTTTATTATCTGTAACCTTTTGAAACTAATCACATGAACTACAAAATTAGCAAATGCCTTGAAATCTGTATACAAAACATAAATTATCTCTAATTTCAAACTCATTTATTAGTGTACCACTCAAAATCTTAAAAAAGTGGCTCCAAGATAGTCTCATACCATTCTTAAAAAAGGAAACTGTTCCTTTAATGTTACACCCTCCCCTCCCCCCAAACACCCAACTTGTAATCCACATCATTTAGTTATTTTCTTGGTCATGGACATTTCCAAGATGAGATTTTATATTTCGTTCCCATAACTTCTGGTTGTCAGAAAATCCATGCTTTCCTTTATTGAAGGAATTTGGTCCTGCTGAGGTTGGTGTATCCCTGTGAAAAGTAAAGTAAGAGCAGTTGAGAAAGTCAGCTCAACTACAGTAGTCTGTGCTATGTGACACTGAAAAGGCCAATTTCAAGTCCAACCTGCCCCAGAAACTACCACACATTTCTTTCTGTTACATCAGGAGCCCTCACTATTAGCAACTGTCATCTGGCTACAGAACTGATCTCTCCACAGCATGTCAAAATAGAGTGATGAGATGGGGCAGGAGAGGAGGTGGGAGTTGGCAGTAACTGCTGCCAGCTGCAAAGAATTTGTTGCAAGAATTAAAAAATTGAGGATCCAAATTTGCTACTGGAGAAATAAGAAAAACCACCAAACCAGAGAACTTCCAGACTGACCAACTATAAAAGCAATCTATCATGATTAACACCTCTAAAATGCAAATTCTCAAAATTCATCCCTAATTTAAGTGAAACCTCCTCTGAAAAGGTCCCTACTTATTTTAGGACTGGTCTTCTGCTGTCTCAAATCTGTGGCAATCAGAAGAAATCGTATAATTTATTTTTGAAGTAAAGAAGCAATTATTTTTCTGAGATATGATTCTTATCTTCCCCTTGCACATGAGTTTAAAAACCAGACCAGACTCTCTACATCAAGGCAATTTATAAAATGGAGAACCAGAAAAATACAAACTTAAGAGACAAGCAGGAATTCCTATCTACTGCCTTTACAAAAAGAAAATGAGCTTCTACTTAATGCAGACTCAATTTCTTCCTCTGAAAGAAGGCATATAAGATTCAAAGTTCACATGCAAATGTACTAGTTTTAACCTGTAGCTGAAACATTTGAAAATCTTGTTTCTGGAGAAGTATTGCTTTAACCTATCCTGTCTCCTTGTGTTCTCAAACCATCTGCAAGATCTGACCTGAGCTGGGGAGATATTTCACACAGTCACGCTTCTCCAAAGCAGTTAAAAGCTGCCCTACCTTCCAATGTTCTTCATGCGCATCTTGGCTTCTGGGGGCATTTCCTCTGGCTCACTCTGCAGGGACAAAGGAGGTCAGAGAGGGGCTGGGTGCTTGCTTTTGAACACTTCAAACACCTGACAATATAAAGGGTGGACTACAGCCCTACAGGACAACAAAGTGACTGGACACAATGGAGGTCCTACAAGGTTACAGAACAAAATTCAAATTCCTTTGTTCACTTCTGTGTAAGAAGGAGCAGTAAAATGACAACAAAGTTTAGCAAACCAGAAGCACAACTTTCCTTTCCCTCCCCTTAATCAAGCCTAGAGAAAGCAACCATTAATTCAAATTATGTTGTGCATCTCATTTTCAGGGAGAAGTTATCAGCATTTTAAAGATTTCTTGAACCAACACAGAGCTACAAAATTGTACATTCTTAATCAGAATCACAAGAGATGCTTTTAGGTTGAAAATTCCTGACATTTATGTAAAGAACCATAAATAACCCACTCTCTCTGCCTACCACACCAATGGTATTTTGTGTTGATCACTGGCTTATTACTCACATCTTCATCTTCGTTGAAAGCTGCTGCTACAGAAAGGGTTTTTGGAGCCAGGGTTGGAACAGGCTCTTTAGGCTTCTGAAAAAGATCAAATGCACAAGTAAAGTAAGTCTACTAACTCAAAAAAGCTACCCTTGGCTTTTTAAGTATTTTGGTAAAATTAAGTCAAACATCTTCACTGAAATGGGCAACCAGAGGGAAAAGGTTTTGTCTGAATCAAGCACATAAACGTTTCTCTAATGAGAAAGGAAAATGACTGGTCATTTATGTGCGATCACTCTGAGCAACAAACTGAGCCCTCTCATATTACAACTCCCCACATGCAGATCTTAACTTTCTAGCACACTGCAGGGGTACTCTGCCACTGGTGCATGACATGAACAATTAAAACAGAACCTGAATAACTTGTATTCAAAATTTTACTGTGTAACTATTTCCATTATTCTTTTGTGATAATTTTATCCATCAATGTCAGAAAAAAAGAATGTTTATTTTCTTTTATTTTAACAACGTGACAGCTTTCTGGCTTAAAAAAATTCAATACTTTTAAACTACTGTCAGTGTGTATCACACAGTCAGATTAATATAAAGTTCCTTTAAAGAGTATTTTCTATTTCAAATTTTTTATTCCTCTATTTAAAGTATAAGAAGCTGTCAAACTCACAACTGTTACATGTAATACAACAGTGGTACCAAAAGTTACTTCAACATCACTGAGAAAAAACCAAGTTACTAGTAAGAGTTTGCTACTATAGTACCACCAATGATCTAAATCAATTATATGCAGTGCTTTCTCCATTTTGCCTTTATTGGCAATTCTTTAATTCACACTCCTAGAAGACAGTACTGCAGCAGAGTCCTTACACAACTGCCTACAGCTGTTCTTCACTGAGACAATACAACACATAAATATCACGCCATTTTTAAAGCATCTGCACCCAAGGAATGGGTAATGTACTAAGGGAGTAAAAATGACTGAAAAGAAACAGGGTAAGTTTCAGCACTGTCCCATCTGGTGCACTGTCAATCACCCACTAAATTCAGTGAACCAGAAATCCTGAGCCAAATTTATTGCCACTTTGGACATGAGAAACTGAAGCATACTAGAAGCTCAGGGAAGGCAGCCTTGTCTATTTTTCCAAAGTCTGATCTGACCTGATTGTATTTAAACCCTAGAACGCTGCCAGCCCACATCTCCCTTCCATCTCACAATAACAGAACACCCTTTTAATCTTCTGCAGATCTCTAAAATGCTGGCATTGCGGGTGCAAGGCTGTCAAGATTACAGCTTGGATTTGGTGCAGATAACTATTCATAATGTATCCACCACAGCGATATGTGGGAAATGCAAATGAACCATATTAAATAGAGAGGCAGCCCCTGGCTTGTCCTTGGCCAAGCCAGTAGAGGACTACTCTGGAAGTACAGAGAGTCATGAGATTTACATCTGAACAAGCACAAGGATACCTTGTGCTGGAAAATAAAGGGGATCAGAATTCTTAGAAACCTATCTAAGGAAGCCTCATCTCTTGCATTTAACATGAAGAAATCATACTGACCTTGCAAAGAACAGGCAAAGTCACAGAAATACGCTATACATCCCCATACTAAAAAAGATCTTTGGAGTGGAAGACAACCTATTAAGCCATACGGGAGATGCTTTCTTCTAGCATCCTATGCAATGAAGCTCGCAGCACTCATTTCAAAGTAGCCTGAACAGCTTAACAAGCATGCTTATTTCCCTCAGGAAATTATTCCAGACTTATCTTATTACAAAATTATTCTGTATGTTCAAAGATCTACAGTTCATTTCAATCAAGTCTTATGCTTCCTGAGACTACTGACCTGTTACTGATCACCTTGAAGTACCTATACATGCATGACTAGCTGGTCCTGCAATGCCTGCTTAAACTTGGGTAAAGTTACCCCCATGGGATTCAAGGTTTCATTCTGTAAGAAAGCCTCCCCAAAGTACTTCCCTTTTGCCTTGGTTTCCCTAAAATTAAAAGCCCTCAGTAAACTTACATTTGCTCCCAATTTGATGGATATTGCAGATGCCTTCTTTGTTGTCTGACTGCCTATGGAAAATCCAAACTTGGACATTTTGGCAGGAGCAGGTTTTGTAGTGAAGTCTTCAGCTTCTTCATTAGCTGCCCGTTTCTCTGCGCTGCGACTCGAACTTTCTCCTCCATTACTGGAAGAAACAGTCTTAGTTTTCACAGGTTTTTCTGCCTCTTCTTCAGGTCCTGGTGAAGTCGAAACAACTTACCAAGATGAGCTACTTTTACTGAGCAGATTGATGGGAGCAGCAACCTCAAAAAGCATTATACTTTGGGTGCAATAGGTAAGATGTTTTTAGTGACAGCAGTTTCCACCAATGTGTACTAGTGGACAGCAAAACACAAAGAGGAGAAGAAACTGCAAGCACTCCACTACTTGTAAAGACCTTCTTGTATGAGCCAGGAAAGCAATCTTGAAGCACCATCTCTTTATTTAGTATGGAAGTCAAAGTTCATGTAGTAAATTAAATGTAGATGACTAAATCTTTTTAGGTTTTTAAGTTGCCACAGATAAGCTTTCATAATTGGAATCCCAATTTCAAATCTAGAGTAGATAATCTAAATTAAAATTAATTCTACTATATTTCTACAAAATCATGTCCATGCCAGTCTCTAGGCTTCTCTGGCACAACTCTAAAATCATGGGAGTGACTACAGTGAGGCCGGCTGTCTCAATCATGTTTCAAGTCACTGCTTGTCCGCATCTCATCTGTAATAAATCTGCCAAGCTCTGCTTGAGGAAGGAATCAGCACTAAAAAAACATATATATAGATTTCATCTTTTCTGGTTTTGTATAGTCATGGAAAACATAGCAGCTGAACAATGATCCACAGAGAAAAAACATTCAAGTAACATTTTCATTCCTATATAATCAGCTTCTTCAGCTACACCAAGAGACAAAGGTGTCCTTGGAAAACTCATACTGAACATAGTAAATGTTTCAGCAAAAAGATACTTCCCTGCTGCTGCAATAAGCAAAGCACTGCAGCAGCAGAAGGGGGAAAAAAACCAACACACATTAGGGAATGGACAGGGAAGTGCTCACAGTAGCAGTTTAAAACAACTGCAGCTAGCAAAAGTTCCTCATCATATCAAGTGGAGAACAGCACCTTCCACGCACAGCAAATTCAGACCAACAGGGAATAAAGCTCTTTGCACTGCTAATGCAAAAAGCTACTATGTAACATGAAGCAATGGGAGAGAAGAAAGTCTAAACTGGGGGGTCAACAAGATTGTAGCTCTGAGGAAAAAAAAAGAAAAAAAAAAAGAAGCAAACAACATCAGGAAAGAGAAAAACTAGGGACTCAAATCTATATATATATGTATTTTTTTTTTCTGCTACTTCCCAAATCATGAGCAGCAGAATATACCATTTCTACCCCACTCTTCCAGCTGTCAAGACCGTAAGTGATTGAAACCAAAATGGATTTATCATTCATCTTCAGAATATGGCACATCATAAAAAATTTAACTTTAATCAGTTTCACAGTATTAAAAAAATGGCACTAGAAATTTGATCCAGAAAACATAGATAAAAAATGAAAAACAAAGGAGGAAAGAGAATCAAAATCTACACAAGTGACCTTGGGTACTGGTAGCTGTCTCAGCACAGTTTACCAAACAGCAGTCTGCAGAGACTATGAGAACATCCTTACAGCTAGTCCATGAAATCCCATTAAAAACAATAGTCCAAGTCCAGCCTAGCTACACTAGAGACTGTGATTCAAGGGTAGGCAGAAGATTCACTGGCCTTAAAAGTGCAGGAACCATAGGCCTAAATCTTCTTTTTCATAAGACAAAAAATCCATAGTAGCCCAAAATTCAGGGCACAGGGAACCAGTCCAGATCCTAAACTAGTGCTAGCTCGAAATTTATTACACTACAGCTTACTTCTTTTAAGTGCAGTCAAATATTGCTACACACAAGGTGAAGCCTAACACAATCTACCCATATCTGTTTTCTCACCAGATCTTAAAAAGTATCTCTCAGAATTTGTTCCTATCAGCACTACATTCTGAGTGTTATTACTACTGTAGGATTGCCACTGTTATTGCTTGCTGTAGGATGACCTGCAGACTGCTGAAAGAATCACTCTTACTTGCTGAGAGAGCTGTAAGGGGCACAGGACAATTGTGGAAGGTGGGGAGGGAGCCGTGGTGTTTTGATTTCTGCAGGAAACAGAAATGCAAACATATTAACCATTAAACAGGTCTCTTCCATCTCCCATGCCAGTCCATATATATATATTCCAAGATATCAAGGATCATTTATTATTTCCTGGATGTCATACTTCACCTACAGAAAGCACCAGTACTATTTCCAAACTAGACAGGCTAATGCCCTTTTCATGGATTGCAGAAATAAAAAGTTGTCCTGCTTCACAGCTAAGTTTTAGTCATCAACAAACCATACAAGTGGACAACTTGCACTCTCCAGGGGGCTGAAGTGACAAGACTGACAGTGCCAGCTGCACAGCATTTCAGGATCTGTTGTCCCTGGGAGTGCGACCACTGGGGCGTGTGGGAACAAACCAGTCACAACTAAGTTAATTTTAAGATAAACCCCACTATGCTGGCAAAACCTAAAGATTGCAAACTGCTTTCAAAAATCCTCAGGGAGCAACTATTCTTCCCTAGGGTCAATGCTCCTCAACTCATTAGATCATGCAAGTAACTGTCCAGTTACTATATTAATAGCACAAAAAACCACCACAAAATAAAAACCAAAAAGCCACCAAAGTCCAACAGAGAACCAAGAATCAAGGAACTACATAAAATCAAGTACTGCTGCTCAAATTTCAATGACTATCAGAAATAACATTCACTGTTGAGGCTATCCTGATTGATTTATAAGCCTGATTTAATTTTTCTACCGATCTAAAAAGTGTCCTTTGCCCACAGAGGTATTTAAACAAAAAAAAAAACCCAAACAAAAAAACCCCACCAAAGCCCAACTAAAAATAAAAAAAAAAAAATAAAGAAATACACCAGGAAAGAAAAGCATTATCTTTGCAAAGACACTGTCCTCTCAACTTTAAGTTAAGGGAAGAAAGACAAAAAGAAATATCTAATTAAAATTTTCGAACCAAATAGTGCAGAAATGACAGGAATGTCCAGTCATAACACAAAACACTATAAAACCAAACAGCAAACTTACAGATTGTTGTCAAGCAAAACAAAAATCCCAAATGCTTAAAACATTAAAGAATTAAATAATTTTCACTGTACCCATTTATAAAAAAGGTACCATAACTGTTGAAAAGTTAATCTTTAAGGCTCTGTCTTCATCCTTGCAGACAGCAACAGTCGTATTTCTCTCAAAACACCGCATAAGTATTCAGTGTATTTTTACGAGAGAGAAATAGCGCATTTGCGTGGACAAGGAGAAGTTGGTGTATTTTTACAAAAGCGCCTGTAAAGCTGAGGACAGCAGGCCCGACTCGGCCTCTCCTCCAGCGCAGCCCCCTCAGGCCCGGGCCACCCCCTCTTCCCGCAGGGCCGGGCACAGCACGGCCCGGCCCGGGCTCACCCAGCCGGGTGAGGCACACCTGGATCCCCCTACCCCTGCCAGACCAACCCAGACCCCGTTCCCACCCCACAGCTCCGCGGCGAGAGGCGCTACATGTTCACCTCCTGCGGGCTGCGGCCG
>VZTX01012739.1:6320-25192 GCA_013400915.1 Pardalotus punctatus
GCTCGTACACCTCTAACACAAAACACAGAGATTAAGAAAGTACAGTTTATCTATATTCTCCATGAGAGAGAAAGAAAAATCCTAAAACACTGCAACTACAGCAAGCAGTTCCTCCAGCGTCTTCCAGTGAACACACCTGCAGCACTTGGCTCCATCCCACCTCGGTTCGGCCAGGACTCCTGTGCAAAAGCCCCCTTGCCCCCATAGATGATCGTGAGACAGATGAAGGGTCTTCGGACCGTCTCTTACAACACCCAAACCCATGGGACTTTTAAGCCTTTGTACTTGGAGGATGCTCTGGGAAGCATCGCTTCCCACCCTTCTCTCCTGTGCTCTGTCAGTGATGAGTGATGGGAATTTGAACTCGGATGGAGCTCTGAGCTCCATGGCAGGGGTGGCACCGGATGGGCTTCAAGGTCCTTCCATTCCATCACTCTCTCTACACTGGGCTTTGCTAATCCCCAGGATTAAATAAATTCTGTGGTAGGCCAGAGATTGCCCACGTAGCGTCACGTCATGGTTCTCTTTCCATTCCAGGCTGGAATTTGATATCTCTCTTCCTCAAGTGAATTATTCAGTGCTGTCTCCCGAAGCTCAGCAGCGTGTGCTGCTGTGTGTGCTCAGTGCTCTCATCTGAGAAATGCCGTGGCATTGTGGAATAGGCAAGTGAGGGGAAAAATCCTTTGATCAGACAGATTTGTTGCTGAGAAAAGAGAGCAGAGTGAATGCAGAGTAAAATAACTTTTTTTCCTAAAAATTGGCTATCTTTCCAGATAAATTTAAATAATTCAAGGCAATTTACTGCAGATTTTTATTTAGAACTAATTAGAAGCACGGTTTCATCACATGTGCTCTACCTCGGAACAGTTTCACCTTCTTTATGAGATGTTTTTATACGAGTATTTTTGGCCTGTAATTAATGTGGATTTAAAAAATATTCACTTTAATATTCTCTGGGTAAAGCTTAAAAAAAATGGGTGTTTTTTCTCCCCACGGACTCGGTGCTCTGAATCAGAAGCTGCATTCACTGGTAAAAGGTTAAAGCCTTTAAAGCTGTTCGTGGGAACCTCTGGGATACCTCTGTGGTCCTCAAAGAATCTATTTCTGTACTCGCCTCTTGTGACATGAATTTGTTAAACTAGGCTGAGTTAATAACCTCCCAAAGCAGCCTCATTTGCTGAGCAGCACATCCTGACACATTTTTATTAGGAAAAGCAACACTTCAGCCTTGTTTGTTTGCATATCGTTGTCCTATTTCAAACGCCGCTCTGCACGCGCCGTTGTCACTTCCAGCACCGGGTTCTTTCCTGCAGCTCCTGGAATCCCCAATCCCAGAGTTGGGGCTGTGGTTGGAGCAGGGGGGGCTGCTCTGGGGGGCCCTGCTGGGGTCCTGTCCCACTCTTTCTCAAAGGATGGTGGAGCCGGGTGGGAATTGGGCTCTGCTCAAAGTAACAGTGACAGAACAAGAGGAAACGGCCTCAAACTGTACCAGGGAGGTTTGAACCGGATGCTAGGAAACATTTCTTCATGGAAAACGTTGTCAAACTTGGGCACAGCTGCCCAGAGCTGTGGTGGAGTCCCCATCCCTGCAGGGGTTTGACATCCCTGTGGATGTGGTGGCACTTGGGGACAGTGGTGGCCTTGGCAGTGCTGGGGAATGGTTGGACTCCATGGGCTCTGAGGGCTTTTCCAGCCTCGGTGATCCTGAGATTTGAAGACTTTTTGGGTTTTGGTGTTGCTGGTTTTATTGCTAGGTACTGCCTGGGAGTCCAGCTTGAATACTTAACTTTGCTTGAATTCTCCTGCATTCTAATAAACCAGTTTAATGCATTCATTAATTTAATGTATTTATTTAGCTTAGTCTTCTTGGTAGCATAGGAGGAGTTCTAGTCTCTAGGTTTTTTTTGTCCTTAAAAAATAACATTCACTCAGGTCACTCAAAGGAGCTTGGTGTTGGATAGAATTTACAACTCAAATCAAAGAGCAAATGATAAAAAGGGAGCCTGTTCCTATCACCCTTTTTCATTGCTGTCCCTGTGGAGTAGGAGATATTTCCCCACTTTATTCCCTTTTTAACAAGAACTTGGGTACAAAACCCAGGCTCAATGCTGAATGTGTTGTCTGGGTGCAGGAGCCTTTAGATTCCTGAATAAAAGTAGAATTCCATCAACGTGCATTTCCCCAGTGTGAGGCTGGTGCCACTGAACAAAAATAATCCACTTTCATGGCCAGCAGTAGAACAATGAAATTGTTCTATTAAGTTTATTCAAGCGTAAGAACTCCTGCTAATAAATTAGAAAAGGAAAACAAAAAGGCTCCTGTGGAGGATGTCCAGTGGAACCAAAGCCAGCCATGTCTGAGATTCTTAGTCTGAAAACTGTGGGGTTTTCAGGGTAAACTTGTTGGTTTAAACTGCTGAAGACTGGATTGAAAATGAAAAAGACTTGACCATCATCTTGGATTTTTATTAA
This sequence comes from Pardalotus punctatus, assembly GCA_013400915.1. Lineage (NCBI taxonomy): Eukaryota > Metazoa > Chordata > Aves > Passeriformes > Pardalotidae > Pardalotus > Pardalotus punctatus. The sequence goes on from VZTX01012739.1 coordinate 8,792, forward strand.
GAGATGGGTGGAAACCTCCCCTGAGCACTGTTAACAATATGTGAATATTATATATATGTGAATAATATATATGTACCCAGAGCAGCTTGGATGAATCAGTTTATCCAATATTCCCTGGACAAGGAAACATTTCCAGCTTGGAATTTCAAACAGCAGAGATAAAGGCCCGAGATGTTTTGTCATGTTGATAGATTTAGCAAGATCAGACTCGAGAAGATTTTCTGTGGCTCCCCAGGTGTTCCCTCGGTTTGTAGCATTTATACCGTAACTCCTGACTCCCCTGAGCTATGAGCTCTAACCTCTGACAGTGTCCTGGCGAGACAATCTGAGATAACACCTGCTGTGACAGCTTTCCTCCTCTCTGGTTATCAAACACTAATTCAGGTACCTCTTAATGTATGGCTTTTGCTTCAGGAAACTACAGAAATGTAGGGAGGAAATTATCTGCCGGAAAAGGCAGGGAAATTCCAGGGGACACCCATCCTCTCCCCCACTTTGGGTGACTGAGGGTGCTCTGTGCTCCCTGGAAAAGTTTTCACTTGGTTATGAAATAAAGCAGCCATCTCCAAAGGAAGCACATTTAATGCATGTTGGGGTTTGTAATTTTTTTTCCCTGTTTCCTGTTCTCTTATCGCTACTTGATTGGGAAAAGTGCCTTGAAAAAGTAGAGCTCCATAACTTAGATTGGATTGCTCATCCTCTAGCAAAGAATGTGCTCTGCAGCTCCCTGGGGTATTAAACAAATAAATGGAAAAGGATTAACACCAGCTTGTGTGGCTACCGAGAAGTTAAGGCATTACTTAAAGCAGTAAAAAGGATGTGAAGATTTAGTGCTGCTGTGCAGTGCCCTAAATAACAGCAAATTAACTCATAAAACATGTCAGGACTTGGTCCTTCAGCCACTCCAGCCGTGGGGAGCTGCCCTGGAGCCTGGCCCTGGGAATGTGGCTGGAGGCACCTTGGGAGGAGTTTATGGAGTTTATGTTCAGAGGTGCAGGGTGTTTGTAGGAGACTTACGTAAGGCAGAGGTGGCATCACTTTAAAGAACGTATTCCTTTTTACTTTGAAAAATTTTTAATGACCTTACTGTAAATGGAAGTGTCTGTTCTCCATGAGAAAGATTCTTAAATCAGGCTTGGGAGAAGGGAAGAGCAGGAAAACACTTGCTAATGTCAGCGTGAGGTTTGTTACATAAATCCAGCTCCTCGGGAGGTGGTTGAACACCCAGGTGATGGATGTGGCTACTCCTAAAGAGCTGTTCAGGGTGTTTGGAAACTTTCACTGGAGTGAACTTTTTCGGAAGTGTTTCCAGGCTTTGGGCAGCATCCCAGCAATCTGGCTGCTCCTCCGCTCTGCTCCCTGCCCTGGCGGGGTCTGAGGGCTGCAGTAACCACAGCAAGGGTTTTATGGCCACATTTCTGGGTGTGTTTTCCCAGTATTTTCAGTGGCTCTCTGTGGGACCATAGGAGAAGGGATGCTCTTGGCTTTATCTTCTTTTCTTTCCTGCCCTGATCCACCTCTTTTTGCTGCAGTTCTTGTGCTGAGTGTGCATCCTTGTGCTGCAGCTTCCACCCCATTCAGGAGCCTCTGCTGCGTGAGGGATCTTACCCCTCCCTCCAACACAGACTCTCCTTCCACCTGGAACGGGGACTGGAATATTTAATTTACCCAGAGCAGCTGGGGCTGCCCCTGGATCCCTGGCAGTGCCCAAGGTCAGACTGGACATTGGGGCTGTGTCCCTGCCATGGCAGGGGTGGCACTGGGTGAGCTTTAAAGTCCTTCCAACCCAAACCAGTCTGGGATGCTTTGATTTTCTTAGTCTCACATCAGGGCTGAGAAACGTTTTAATTCCTGTTTTGCTGAGCTTTGACCCATGGGGAGGGGTGTTAGTGCAGGTTCCAGCTGCAGCCACCCCCAGCTTGGCAGGTCCCTGGCAGTGCCAGGTCAGAAGGTGCTGTCCCCATCAGACAGCCTGGCCCTGAAGGGACAGGGCAAGCCCTGTGCAGGTGGCACAGTTACTGATGGAGCCCTGCTCCAGGTGGGGAGGGAAGGATGGGAATTGTCCAGGTGTCATCTCCACATTGTGGTACTTTCGGTGTCCATCTCTGCGTGAGCCCCGTGCTCGGCTCTGTTTGTGTTTCACCTAAGAGAAGCTGATTCACCCGAGTAATGAGATTATTAATTTCCTTCCAGCTGGAGGTTATTTTGTTCAGCCAACTGTGGCCACTTGTGTGAACTCATTCTCTTGTCTGAGAATGTAAACACTCTCCTGTCATTAAATAATCCTAAAACATTTTTGAGGTGATAAATTTTATTTAGGGCCAAAGGAAAGCTTCACAGATGCTTTGAGTTCATGACTTGCAATGTTTTGAGTTTATTTGTGGTTGAGTAGAGAAGCTGTGGAGTATCTTTTTTGCATTTTAAGAGGCTTTATTTGCTGTTGGAGTACAGCAGCGATGGGCTGGGTGACCTCCTGGTAGATCTTTCACCTCCTGTGTGGGGACAAATCTGTCCCAGACCATCCCAGCTCAGAGCCCTAAAGATCAAGGCAGTCAAGCTTTCATGGCAGTGTTGAGTTTGCTCAAGGCTTCGTGGCTCCCTCTTTAAAATTCTGGAGCATTTCTGTTTTTCTCCATGGGATGTCAGATCCTATTAATGTTGTATCTGAGCATCTTATTAAGAAAGTAATTCCCTAATGCCTGTGTGACACCACAGCTGTCCTCACAACACCCTGGCAGGGCACTGCAAAGCAAACCTGCTTTAGCAGTTGGGAAAACTGGAATGGGAAGGATTGATGGCAAAAGGATTTTTGGGGGCATTTGTCCCAAAGTTGGGATTATCAAAATCCCACCCAGCTGGTGCCTGAATTTGTGAATTCCTTCAGTCCCAGGGGTCCTCGTGTGTGTCCTGTCTGCTGCTCCCTGCCTCAGGAACCTTGGTCAGCTCGGTGTGGGCACAGGGGCTCGGGATGGGGTTGGGATATCCCAGTGCTGTGAGGGTGTCGCGGAATGTCACTTATTGTGAAATCCACACCGTCACCAATGTTGCGGGGAAACCCGTCTAGGGGAAAACTCGTTTAGGAGCAAACTCATTTGAGAGAAACTCGTTTAGGAGAAACTTGTTTGGGAGAAAACTCCTTTAGGAGAAAGGACCGTAACTCTTCCGCAACGACGAGGGGGAAAAAACAGTCAAAGACCAATATGATCAATAGCAAGCTTCAATCCCTTTATTTTTCAGATTCACAGCCTTAAGTACATTTTTGCAGCACCTAGCAATGTTACATGTCATAAAATCATTGGTTAGTAAGACTACTTGTCATTCTATTATTGGTTAGTTGTACAGTCACATCAACCTGTTCCCACCCGCTCGTGGTCACTACGATCTGGTTTTTTGTATTCTCTTGACTACAGTCCCTCTTTCACAGGCCTTGGTACTTTCCAAACCACCAAGGACATCTTCCTTGACTACAATCCTTCTTTCATAGGCCTCGGTACTTTCCAGACCATCAAGGACATCGTCCTTGCAGTTATCTTCTTCCTGGTGGTTCTGCTGGGACAAGTCCCTGCCTTGGCCCCTCCCTGGAGAGCGCCAGCCCAGAGCTCGCAGGGGCTCTGCTCAGAGGGATCTGGAGGGGTTTCTCCACTCCCACAGGCAATTATATCCGAGATAGGAATGTGCTTCCAGTCTCCAGCAGTTCTATTCCCCCGGGTTTCAGCTGAACGGAAAGAAGGATAAATAATTTAAAAATTGGAGACGTTTATCTATGACATTTAATTAGTGTAAAGGGACTTCTCCTGATCCATGAAATTCCCAGTGCAGCAGAAACACATCCACCCCTCATCAATGATGAGGTGATCCATCAGCTCACAGCCTCTTTTCTATTACCAGAAGTTTATCCTCAGATCTGGTGAAGGCCATTCATAAATTCATTGGAGAGGAGTGTTGTTTGGAGCTGCTATTATACAGTGTAATTCCACAGCTCCAAATCAAGCTGTGATAACAGCTCCCTATCTGACAGGCCAAGCTTTCAATCACACTTTATCACCAGTGCAGATGTCTGTAAAGGAACAGGTTTTTCTCAGAAACAATAGAGATAAGCAAAGGTGGCTGAGGAGTAATTTAGGAGAGAAGAGCCTGGGAGACGTTTCCATTTCAGCATCCGGAGTAAGGCAAAGCACATCAACCCTTCGTATTAGAGACGACTCTGAATAATTCAATAAGGTGATTTCCAATCCCTCAGTTGTTTGCTCCGAAGTAGAAGTAAAGGAATTGATGCTGTGTCAGTCACACAGGACCTGCTGCAAGGGCTGGGGAAGGGAAAATCTCCCTTTTCCACTCTGGAGAATGGGATGCTCCAAGGAAAAGCAAAACGGGGGTCTCAAAGGGAAAGCAAAGAGGATTTTGTTAACCTGGACTGACCCCCGTGGTCTGTGTGAACCTGCACTGCCTCTCCTGTCACAGCTGCTCTGTCACTGCTTTTGCTTCCCTTTTTCTCCCCATCTGTGGAAGTTCGTGGGTGCTGAAGTTGGCATAGGAAATATCCCTCCCTCACTTTGTTTTGTTAGAAAAGCAGCTTTGAATTAAGTCAAATCTTCACATAGACATGAAACAATTTCTGAGGCCTTTTTTCATTTTAATCTTAAAGCTTGAAATAATGCAGAATTTTTATTTTCCTGACTTAACGCTGTTGGTAGTTCGAGCCCTGCGTTTTTGCTGTAAATTTTAATTCTTCTGATGTACCTGTTTCAGAAAAGCTGAAACTGTGTCCTGGGGTTCTTCTCGTGACCCTGAGGCTCCTCAGTTTGGACGTGGCTGGGGCTGCATTTTGCTGGGTTTTTATGCAGTGAGGGATCATTTTGCAGGAAGCAGAGCCCTTGTTGGGTCTGTACCAGTGGCTGCTGTATTTAAATCCCATCTTGTGGGACCCCTGGCTTGTACTTGGAGTCCAAAGAGGCACTCAGGAAATTGTCTCTATTGCCGAAAAGTGAACCCAACACTATTTTTCGTTTGTTTATTGGAGCCTGAGGACCAGTTTAGCTCCAGCTCCAGCATCTGAGAATTGCAGTGTGGTAGGGTTGTCTTCTTGTAGAGGAAGGAAAAAATAAAACTGTTGGAAATGGATGAATCCATTGGGAGAGGAAGCCCTGGAATTTCTCTAATAGACCACAGAAATTCCTGTACCTGTGCCAGAGCTTAATGACTGGAGCTGTTGGGACTGGAGCCACGGCCTTTCCCAGGAATCTGAATCCAGGACTGGTTTTAAAGTAAAAAAGTGGGGAAAGCCCCAAATTTTTGACAATTGAGTGTATATTGCTCAATACTCCAGCATTCCTGGACCACTAAAACTTCTCTAATGAGAAATTAAGAGTGAAGCAGCCCCTGGAAGTGAGGAAAATGTGATTTATGCCTTGGGAAGGGCGAGTCGATATTCCCTGGCTGAAATACGAGCACATCCCGTCAGTGCCCATCACCGCAGAGCTGGGGTTGTTCCTGGGGAAGGGACCTGCCAAGGCACTGCCCAGGCCTTGGGGTTTATTAATAGGAAAGACAAAAACTATGAATCCCATTCTGTGGAGAATAAAAGCAGGATTGGTTCCAGAGCCTGAATCAGAGCAGCATTGCCAGGATGTCTGTTTTAAAAAAGAGGTGGTTTCATGGCAAAAGTGTATTTGCACAGAATCACTTCAAAGTGCATTTCAGGAGAAATTTAACTTCTGTATAATTTAAACAGGCAGCTTTCCTTGGACTTAAATAGGAATTGAATAATGCCACGGGCACTTCTGTATTCATACATGATTTAAGAATTATTAAGATGGATTAACACCTGTACAAATGCTGGTAAGAGGTGCCCAAGTCACGGGAGTAATCATCACTGGCACACAGAGCTCTGTAATTGATTTCTAATTATTGATCAGAGCAGAACTCCTTTTATACAGTAGCAACAAATGTTGGAGGATAATTTCTATTTAGAGGATAATTATTGCCCAAACCAGGTGCTTGTCTGTATACAAATACGATCTGTTTAAACCCCTTTGTGCTTTACGGAATGGAGAATATTTCTGAAGTGCTTGAGTGCGGTCTTGTCTTGATCAGAACCAGCAGCTGCTGCTTTGCCAGCATTTCAGGAAAATACAGGAAAAGGCCCAGCAAGACAGAGCTGAGCTTTAGTAGGACTTGAGCAAGTCCAGTCCCTCATTCTGTGCACTACTGGACCTCTGGATGTTTCCGTGTGGCTCAGCAATAATATCTCAAACACCACTGGTTTTCATACTGGGTTAGCTTTGGGGGAAGGTGCTGTGTATCTGCCTGGCCCGATGGCTGCAGCCTCAGCTGCTGATAAGGGCTTTTGGGGCTGCTTTTTAAGCTCACTCGGTGCAGGACTTTCAGCTCCTGAGGGTCAGGATCTCTCCTCTCACCATTCCCAAGGTTGTGTTGTCTCTCTGGGCAGCAACCTCGGGTCACCCAGCAGTGTGGGCACGGCCAGTTCCATCTTCTCTTCCTCTCCCCCATTGTCAGAGAGACCTGGCAGGGCAGAATGATGAGCCTGGAACATTTTTCTCCCAATTTCATGCTCACTGTCTGGAAAAAAAAAATTAAAAATTGTCTTGCTATAGAAAAGACAATTTCTCACAATACTGAGAAACTGCAGAAATGTTTGATCCTTTCAATGAAGAAAGACAGAGCTGGATGGGAAGGGAAGAGGAAAGGGGAAATTCCCATCGCCTGTGCTGGGTGGGAATCGAAATAAGCTGATTGAGGGGGAGAGAAGGGAAAACAGGGCGGATCTTGGAGCTGCTTGAGCTTAGAAGTGAGCTCAGAGAGAAGAGTTGGAATGGAGGTGTTGGAGTGGCAGGAGCCCATCTGGAAGTGGCGAGGTGGCGGTGGGGCCGGGGGCATCCCCGCGGGGGCTCCCCGCACCTCCCACGCCTCTGCCGGCTCCTTTTTAAACCGGACCCGGGGGAGGAATTTTCCTGGAGCGTGGCTTCCAGCTGGCTGTGGGAGGTGGTGCTGCATCGCCATCTGCTAAGGAGGTGGGAGAGAACAGAAAGGGCTTTTTCCCTGTGCTATTTCGAGAAAGGAATAAAAGGAATTCATGTGTTTCTGTGTCAGAGTTTGCAGCTTTCAGTAATCACAGCAAAACTCCATGGAACAGCTGAAGAAGTTCTCATGTAATGGGAAATAATTATTACAGTCAATTATTTTCAAGGTTATTGTAGCAGCATTTTCTTTTCTTCCAGAGTAATCTTCTGTTACAGATAAAGAGTTAACAGTCAATTCTGGACTCCTATACTAAAAATTTATTATTATTATTTTTATTATTATTACTACTTTGAATTGGAATTGTTGAGCCACAACATAAAAGGAAATGGGAAACAATCAGTCAGGGCTGCTCACAGGCAAAAGCAACAAGTCCTGCAGTGAAGGGGAGAACCTCCAGCAGGAACGGCAATGACGGGACATGGAGGGGTGGGTTTGAACTGAAAGAGGGGAAATTTGGGTTAGATATTAGGGATAAATCCTTCCCTGGTGATGATAAGGTTAACGTACGTCACTATTTATTTTTTAAGTCCTTGCATCATTTTGCGCACGCAGATAATGGAAGGATGCGCTTTTCCTGACAGCACATGTACAATGCTCCATTGTTCCGCTCTCGTTTGAAGGTGAACGTTTCCCTGAAATGCTTCACTCTGTGATGCTGATCTCCCTTGGCTCAGCCCTGCTCGCAGTGGGCTCGTTTCATACCCAGCCTGAGGCTGGAGCTGATCCCGCTCGGTGACACCCCCGGGTGGCCTCACCGACGTGGTTATTTCAGCTTCTCCCCCTCCCAGCGGCCGCAGCAGCCCCGTGGCCGGGATTCCTCCGGCTCCCGGTGCGACCCGGACCCGTCCGGCGAAACCCCGTGTGCCGGGAGCGCTGCAGGGCGGGGCTGCTACAGCGATAATAATATGAATTCCCTTTACCGGCTCGGGAAAGCTCTGCTGCGCGGCTCCCTAGAGCTCTGCAGATGTTGGAATCGCCCTGGAAAGGTTCCCGGTGCCACGCTGGCCACTCGGGCTACCAGGGCAGGGCTGGCAGCGGTGCGGGTGCGCAGCCGGGGCCGTGTGTCAGTAGGTGTCACCGTCCGGTTGCTGTGATCCGCAGCGCGGATGGAGCGCGGCTGGCACCGCGCCCGCGGAGCTCCCGAGCCCACTCAGGAACACCTTAATCCCCCTGAACTCCTGCCAGGGCTCCTGAACTGCTCAGGAACACCTTTATCCCCCTGAACTCCTGCCAGGGCTCCTGAACTGCTCAGGAACACCTTTATCCCCCTGAACTCCTGCCAGGGCTCCTGAACTGCTCAGGAACACCTTTATCCCCCTGAACTCCTGCCAGGGCTCCTGAACTGCTCAGGAACACCTTTATCCCCCTGAACTCCTGCCAGGGCTCCTGAACTGCTCAGGAACACCTTTATCCATCCTGAATTCCTGCTAGGGCTCCTGAACCCGCTCAGGAACACCTTTATCTATCCCGAACTCCTGCCAGGGCTCCCGAACCGCTCAGGAACACCTTTATCCATCCTGAATTCCTGCCAGGGCTCCCGAACTCAGGAACACCTTTATCCACCCTGAATTCCTGCCAGGGCTCCTGAACTGCTCAGGAACACCTTTATCCACCCTGAATTCCTGCCAGGGCTCCTGAACTGCTCAGGAACACCTTTATCCATCCTGAATTCCTGCTAGGGCTCCTGAACCCGCTCAGGAACACCTTTATCTATCCCGAACTCCTGCCAGGGCTCCCGAACCGCTCAGGAACACCTTTATCCATCCTGAATTCCTGCCAGGGCTCCCGAACTCAGGAACACCTTTATCCACCCTGAATTCCTGCCAGCACTCCTGAACGACTCAGGAACACCTTTATCCATCCTGAATTCCTGCCAGCACTCCCCATCCCGCTCAGGAACACCTTTATCCACCCTGAATTCCTGCCAGCGCTCCTGAACTGCTCAGGAACAACTTTATCCACCCTGAATTCCTGCCAGCGCTCCTGAACTGCTCAGGAACAACTTTATCCACCCTGAATTCCTGCCAGCACTCCTGAACCGCTCCGGAACACCTTTATCCATCCTGAGTTCCTCCCAGCGCTCCCGAACTCAGGGACACCTTTATCCACCCAGTTTCTCGATACACAAAGAGGAAATGCACTCAAAGCTCTGCTCGCTGTCCAAGCTGATGCTCCACAGCCCGGCTCGGGTGCCGGTGCCGTCTCTCCCGGTCCCAGAGTGCAGGGCTCCGTTCAGCAGCAATTCGCTCCCGTTGCCTCCTTCCCCCTGGAAAGCAGGGCTGATTCCCAGCTGACCCTCTGGGATAAACCTTGGCCGAGAGCTGCAGAGCGGCCGTGCCTGAGCCTCCCCTGCGACAACGACACAGCCCCGATTCACTGCCCGGAATGGTAAATCTGGCTCAGCATGGGCTCGATGCCCTGGGATGAAGGAGGGTGGGAGCTGCAACCCCACGAGGGCAGTGAGGATGCCTCGAGGAGGGCTCTGGTGGTGTTTCTGAGCAGACACTGACAGGGACAGTGCAGGGGCAGGATTGTTGCTGTCCTCGCTGCTCTGCCCACTCATCCGCAGGAAATGAGTTCTGAGGAACAGCAGCTCTGGGATGCAGAGCCTCAGCTCGGGCCCCTTTGAGCCAGGGAATGCTGTGGTGACTCTGGAAATGACACAGGGACAGACTGAGCGCTGCTGGAAATCTCAGTGACACTGGGGAGTTCTGCTGTCTGAATGTGCAGAGTGTGAGCTGGGGTTTCACAGGTGCCACACCATTAATACCACCCCTTAAACCACCACCCCTTAAATCACCATCCCTTAAATCACCGTTCCCTGTAACTGCTGACATCAGCTGTGTCTGCGACTCTGCAAATGCCCAGTCCTGGGTAAAAGCTCCAGCCATGCCCAGGATCCTCACCTGCATGGCAGTTTGGTGGAACGGATTCATTTTCCCCATGTAAGAGTCTTTGTGAGGAGGGAGGAGCTCTCCAAACCCAGCTCCAGAGCAGCCACTTTCATACCCACCCTAACCCTATTTCCTCCAGTAGAAGTGGAGATTTAAGCTAAATCAGAAAGGTTCAGATATGCTTATACTTTCTATTCCTTCCCTCCTCCCTCTCTCCCCGTTCCCTGTAACTGCTGACATCAGTTGAAACAGCAGTAATACTTTTTCCACAGACCCGGTGTGCAAATGACACGGGATTTATAAACCTGAAGAGGGTTTGCTGGCCTTCCCAGGCTTGCAAACTCAGAAAAAATTCACCTCAGCTGCAAAATGCCACTGCAAGAGGGATGTGTGTTATCCAGAGGATGGTGCAGGGCTTGGACAGGAGTGGCTGCTCCTCTGCAGGCCCTGGCAGTGCCAGGATCTCGTGTCAGGCAGCAGCAGCAGAGCCCCAGGCAATGTCACTTGATCTTTCTGATCTTTTGATTTATGGTCCAGTTCAGTCAGTAAAGGATATTTTTGTATCTTGTCTCAGGAAAAGGTCCTGGACTGGGAATCACTTTTATGCCCCTTTTATTCCCAGTGATAAAGTGGCTTTGCATTCAAGAGATTCCAGCCTTGAGGGATTATCCCAACTGTGTTCCCTGCCCTCTTGGGATGCAGCCTCATCCCATCAGCCCCAGTCCCACAAAGAATTTGGTTGCCATGCAGGTGAAATGTGGGCGCAAATAGTGGTGTTAATTGTGCAGCAGAGGTGAGGCAGTGCAGGGATTCTCGTTATTATTACTCATTTACAATATTGGTGAAGAACAAAATAATTACCAAACCATTCTGCTGCAAGAATGGAGCTGGTGCTGGCAACAAATCTGCTTGTAGGCTTTTGTGGAAAATGCAGGATTATCCCCTTCATTTCACCCATTCAGCTTGTTTCTAGCTCATTTTGCTTTGCTGTTTCTCTAAAGAATGCCAGTTGTGGTTCATGGCTTCGTCCCTTCCTGGCTGACACATTGATCCTTCCTCAGGAGGCTCCATAGTCTGTTCCTCAGTAGCTCGATATTATATTTTAACCTCAGTCTAATGATTTAATTTAAAATACTAAGATTTTCTCCTGCTGCGTAGTTAAAACCTGTGACACTTGGCTGTGGTGCTGCTTTGCCCTTTTTTTTTCAGTCTCGAGTTGTTTTATTTATGCAATAGTTTGGGAATTGCAGCTGAATCAAACAAGTGGTCTGGTTGTGGGTTTTTTCTCCTTTCTTCCTTATTTTCACACAGGGAGAACTGGGAACTGTGCTGGGTTCCTCCCTTGCTGGTGATGCCCCCAGGCTCCCCCTCCTTGCAGTGATGGATTCCTCCTTTGGGAAGGGCAATCACTGACCTTCAAACTCTAGCAAATGGCAAGAAGCCTTGGTTATAACCAGCTCCACAGAGCTAGGGAGAAGTTGTTGCGTGTTTCCTTCTCCAGAACCCTCGTGGTTCCTCAGCAGCTCTCCTGCTACTCCTTAAAACACATCACTTCTGTGATATGCTGGCAAAATCAAAGGAAAACTGAACAGGGAGCCTGCCTTAGAGCCAGAGCTGTCGTGATCTCCTGTGATATTTCCTCTTTTCCTCCTTTCTTCGGTGTTTTGGCTGTTGATAATTGCAGTGCCTTTCCTAACCTTGCCCAGATGCTGGTGGTGCCTCGGGTTGATGCTCCTGCGTTGTTATTTCATCCCGTGCTCCTCCTCTCCACGAGCAATGCACTGGCACGTGATGATTGGCTTTTCCTGGCACCCCACTTACATTTCACTTCCCTTATCAGTTGATTTACTGCCTCTAGACAGAAGATGACTAGTTTGCACTTTGTGCTCTTAAATCAAAACAGAATGGGAAAGACTGCTTTAATCATATTTTATTCCAACCCCACTTATCTGTATCACCTATTGCTTAGCCCTGTCAGCAGTGATCTGTCTGCAATTTCCTCTCTTTGCTGTGTGCTCAGCTCAGGACCGAGGCTTTGCTTATCCAGACTCCAGATTTGTTTTATCCCGAAGCTGAGGGAGCGGCTCTGAGCAGCTCCACGCGACCCCCATGGCTCAGACAGTGAGACAGAGCTGAGCTGGGAAAATCAGCCCACTCGGGGCTTGTTTTGCCATCAGAACCTCATTTGGACCAAGGTCTGTGTGCTGGGGCTTAGTCCAACATGACATTTATGTCTGGGCTCCACATTAGACTATTTCAAGCTTTCCAGCCGTGTCTGTTTTACACGGGGGAGTAGCAGCCAATGTACCTGAAGGAGTAAAGTCCACTAAGCATTGGCCTAATGGTCATTTCAGCCCGGCCTTATGTAACGTGTGCAATCTGGGGCTAAGTGCATGAGGTGCTTTTGATTTCTGAGTTGAGTTTTATTTCTTAGAAAAGTTAAAAATTACAGCAGCTTGGTTAAAATATTAAAATATATAAATATAACACATATATTTAATGCACTTTTTTTAGTGATACAGTATTTTAATCTTAAAAAAAAATGTTTGGACTGTTTTTTCAATGGACTTTAAATTTCACGGTTCAAGCTTCATGGATACACCTCCCTAATGCTTGGATAATGCATGTGGAAACAAGCAATCCATTCCTTTCATGGTCAAAAATAAATCATTAAAACGATTTTAGTGTAGCTTGGCAATGCAAAACGGTTTAAATCTCAAAATACTACAGGGTGAAAAAATTAGATTTGAAAATTCAATAATGGAGTTTCTTTTGATACATCCTGTGCGTGCATGTGTTCAGAGGGGTTGTGATCCCAAGGGAATCTGCTGGGGGCAGACGGGGGCAGGACAGGTTTTGCTGCTTTTCTCTTGAGCTGGATGGGAGCTGACGGGGTGTGTGAGGAGTCGCTGACCTTTTCACGGGGCTGCTTTTCCACCTGAAGGTTTCTGCTGGGCTGTGCTGAGCTCTGCTTTCCGCCTCAAAGCAATTAAAGATATCCTTTAGTTGATACCTTGGTGTAATTTTATTTTCCTCCCTGCCTGTTGCCAGAACTCAGAATGATTTATATGGCTGGAGCAGTTCTGCATGTGCTGTGAGCAGTTTAGTCAGAATTTCCCATGGCTTCCACTGGAGTGTGGCTGCATAAATAATACTTTGTGCTTTTAACTTGTTTGCTACTTTACTGGCTGGAAATCAAGCAATGGAACAGCTTCTGTCTTCAGCTTCCAAGGCTTGGACTCAGGGCCAGGGTCTGGGTCAGCCCTGAAGGCTGGGGCCCCTTTGAGGGGACCGTGCTCAATTAAATTATATCTTCTGCAAGGCTAAAGCTAAAACCAGAGCCTGGCTGGACAAGGCTTCTCGAGTTATGCAGTTCGCTGGTTTATTTTTTAGAAAATCATTTAATAGTATTTTTACAGCTTTCTCTACAATCCAGTTAAAAATCCCGTTACTATTCCATGTTATTATGTACAAATTCCCTTCCAGCTGCCAAAGGAAATTATTATAGCCCAGTGATTAGAAATGATCATAGTGCATTATTGAGATAAAAAGCAACTCTCAGCTCGGTGAGGCCCTGCTCTAAAGCTCAGGACATCCACAGGCTTCTCCTGTGTCCTTCACTCTCAGCATGGTGCTGAATTGCTGCTCTTCCCTTGCAGTTTTTCTTGCTGGATTTGTTATTTTGGAGATTGATTGGCACCACATCTTACCTGGCTCTCATTGAGGTCTTATTGAGTGTTTAGAAATGGGGCTCATCCTTTTGGGCTGAGCTTTGCTTGGGCTCCCTTGGCTGATGGATGAGGGAAACGTCCTCTGGTGGTGCTGGTCTTCCTCCAGCAGCTCTGGAATATCAGCCTGCTGATGTTTCAGTAGCTGTGACTGAGGTGAAAAACATCCTGCCCCAAGGCCACAGCTGGGAACTGAGGATGGCGGAGATTGCAGGTGGCCCTGGGAGTTATTCAGCCCAGGGAAGAAATCTTCCTCATTTGCATCAATTCCAGTCACTTTTGCTTTCTTCTTTATCGGGAAAGCAACAGTAGCTGCAGGATCCATGGCTGGTGTGTGCTTGCTGTCTTTGGAAATAATAGAGGGCTTATGGAAATCTCAGTTAGGAAAGTGGCAGTTTTGAAGTGAATCCCTTCGGTTCAGTTTCTTGCAGAACACATTTAAAGAACTCTCAGTAATCATTTTCATGCTAAAGCTCAAATTGCCTTGTTAGATTTCTGCTTTTGAGTGGAGAAATGGATTGACATTGATTTTTATTTCCCCCCCCCTTTACACTGATATTCAAGTTTTTTGTGTCAGTCTGATTTGACAGAAACTGAGATCTGTCTTTATTATTTTTAGACTACTGACAGCTCCATGTTTTTGACAGATAGAAGGATATTTTACACCCTTCTGATAGGGATTACCCTGCTTAACATTCTCTCTTCCCCGCATTTCTCTTGAATGCATTACAAAATTGCCCAGCTGGATCCCGGCTAAGACATGTAGAGCTTTAATGCATTTATTAGTTAATTATGAGCCTGTGATTTCTGGGGTTCGGGCAGCACCCCGTGAAGTTCCCGATGCCCCGGGAGCCGCCAGCACCATGGACAGCACCGGCGCTGCTCCCCGCGCGGGAGGCGGCTTGAGCTTCGTTCTGCATCAAACCGGGAATTCCAGGATCCCAGGCTTTCAGCAAAGATACAGCTTTGACATCAAAACGGGAATGCCAGGATCCCAGGCTTTCAGCAAAGATACAGCTTTGACATCAAACCGGGAATGCCAGGATCCCAGGCTTTCAGCAAAGATACAGCTTCGGCATCAAACCGGGAATGCCAGGATCCCAGGTTTTCAGCACAGATGCAGCTTTGGCATCAAACCAGGAACACCAGGATCCCAGCCCCTCAGCAAAGATACAGCTTTGACATCAAAACGGGAACACCAGGATCCCAGGCTTTCAGCAAAGATACAGCTTTGACATCAAAACGGGAACACCAGGATGCCAGGCCCTCAGCAAAGCTTCAGCTTCGGCATCAAACCGGGAATGCCAGGATCCCAGCCCCTCAGCACAGATGCAGCTTTGACATCAAAATGGGAATGCCAGGATCCCAGCCCCTCAGCAAAGCTGCAGATTGGACATCAAAACGGGAACGTCAGGATCCCAAGCCCTGAGCAAAGCTGCAGCTTTTACATCAAACCGGGACCACCAGGATCCCAGGCCTTCAGCAATAATGAAGTTTCGACATCAAAATGGGAATCCCATGATCCCAGCCACTCAGCAAAGCTGTAGCTTTGACATCAAAACAGGAACACCAGGATCCCAGCCCCGCAGCACAGATGCATCTCTTGCAGCAGATGTGTCCCAAATGGGGCGAGAGCTTTGTTGGAAGGTTTTCATTTTCTCTGCAGGTAAAAGCCATTTCTGCGCTGCTTTGGAATGAAACCAAAAAGAAATCGTGCCTGAATAAGCTTTCTCTGTCAGAGCACAGCTCTGGCTGACAGGAACCTGAGGGACTGGAGGGAGCTGAAGCTACACAGATTTTTTTTTTATTTATTTTATTTTTATTTTTATTTTTTTTTTTAAGGGTTACTGAGATTAACTTGTGAACTTGCTGTGGTCCCTCGGACTGACCCAGCTCCATCTCTGTCCCAGTTTTACCCATGTTCTGTAACTCAGCAGAGGGGAAAGCAGTCCCAGCTTTGCTCTGGCAGGGCTGGGATGTCACCTGTCCCACATCCGAGGGCAAAGCCAGGTGGCCCCATGGATTTCAGCTGCCCAGAGCACTGAGGTGGGAACCAGTTTGTCCATGGCTTGGACAAGTGATTTCTAAGCAGCCTTGATGAATGGGACTGTTTTGCAGTGTGAAAACGGCTTGATTATCCCAGCACTTTGTACTCCCTGTGAATGAATATTTACAGTTAAATGGAGATGTACTCTCAGTCTGTAGCTGCCCAATAACACTCAGTACCCCTCCCTTTTAATTGAAATATCCTCTGTCTCACTGGCCTTGCTGCATCTCCAGGGAGGTTATTCTGTAAAGCTCATGTAATTTACTGGAATTACTTTTGCCGTCTGTATCACTCTTTTTTCACCATTATTAAGGCTCTGGTACCTCTAATATTTAAGTTTGCCTTTGCCTGTCTCCCTTTCCTTAAAGTGCAGTTATTACAGACTATTTCAGATTCCTCAGTGTGAGTTTGGAAATACAGGGCAAGTGTAAATGGGACTCAAACCATATTCCTGTGCATGAGGAAAACCTCTAATAATTACCTGGGGAAAAAATATGTGTTGGAAAGCAATGGGGGTCCTGCTCACCCACCCCAGGAAATGCTTCCCGGTGAGGGAGGTGAGGCCCTGGATCCCTGGCAGTGCCCAAGGCCAGGTTGGACATTGGGCTTGGAGCAGCCTGGGACAGTGGGAGGTGTCCCTGCCATGGCAGAGGTGGCATTGGGTGGGATTTAAGGTCCTTCCAACCCAAAC
>VZTX01012742.1:0-10394 GCA_013400915.1 Pardalotus punctatus
CTTTTCCAACCCCAGTGACTCTGGGATTTTCTCTCCCCATGACACCACACACCCAAAACACGCCTTTCCCCTCCTTTTGCCCATCAGCCTTTGTCCCCCGCTCTGTCACCCAGCACCGACCATCCCAACATCCTTCTCTGCACCCGGGATTTTCCCAACAAGCCCCGTGAAAAAAAAACCCAAACCAACCACGGCAAGGATCCAACATCACCGTGAACCTTTGACTTCTCCCTGCTCTTCCTGCCTGGAATATCCAAGGCAAGGTGCAGTGTAAACAACCTAATGAGTTTAGTGCCAGTGAGAATAGCCCCAGCCATTCCATCTCTCTTCCCAAAATGAGCGCATCCTTCTGATCCAATTTACTGCCATCATTAGCAGGGCTTCCGGCGCTGCTGCCGAGCCTCCCCCCGCCTCTGCTTCCCATTTGAAGCTCCCAGGCTTAAAATGTTATTGTTTTAATCTTCACATTGCACGAACAGTTCGGAATCGGGAATGAGCTTTGTCTGGGGGGTTGCCTTGAAATGCTCATTTTCACCCAAAGGGCTGCAGACGCTGCAGTAGAACAATGACAAATTAACTTTCAGCCCCAGCAGCCGTTCCAGGGAAATCTCCAGCTCTGGGAGTTGGGGGTTTTGTTCCAAGGCTCCTTCCTGTACTTCCTGAGGGCAGCTGAGCTGCTCGACCCTTTCTGGGCACTGCTGAGGTGACCCAGGAACCTTTAGCTGGGAGGTTTGGAGTGGCAAAAAGATTGAGCGAAGAAAAAATGTCAAAAACTTGGAGCTTAGAGTTTTTCACCCAGAAATATAAAATTTCTGCCTCAAGTTCGGTGAGTGTTTGCATTTTTGAATGAGTTTAAAAACTGCAGTGCCCAGTTTGGAGGGACTATCAAAGCAGGTTTGGAATCCATCCTTCAGTCTGTTTTCTGGGGGGGCACAGGATCTGAATATTCCCAATGGAATATGGAGTGAATATCTGGAGTAATCCAGTTTGCATTCCAGCTGTTGGCCTGCTCCAAAACTGCTGGAAAAACTGCTCCTAGAACTGCTGGAGAATCACAAAATTACAGAGTTTAATGAGCCCTTAGGATGTATCCAATTCTTCTTTCTGCTCCAAGCAGGACCAGCTTCAAACTCAGTTCAGGTTGCTCAGAGAATTGCTGTTGGACTTTGGAGGAGGAAGATCTTGAAGGATGAGGGATGAAGATCTTGAAGGATGAAAAATTAAGATCTTGAAGGATGGAGGATGAAGATCTTGAAGGATGAGGGATGAAGATCTTGAAGGATGGAGGATGAAGATCTTGAAGGATGGAGGATGAAGATCTTTCAGGATGGAGGATGAAAATCTTGAAGGATGAGGGATGAAGATCTTGAAGGATGGAGGATGAAGATCTTGAAGGATGGAGGATGAAAATCTTGAAGGATGAGGGATGAAGATCTTGAAGGATTAAGATCTTGAAGGATGGAGGATGAAGAGCTTGAAGGATGGAGGATGAAGATCTTGAAGGATGAGGGATGAAGATCTTTCAGGATGGAGGATGAAAATCTTGAAGGATGAGGGATGAAGATCTTGAAGGATTAAGATCTTGAAGGATGAAGGATGAAGAACTTGAAGGATGGAGGATGAAGATCTTGAAGNTTGAAGAATGAAGAATGAAGATCTTGAAGGATGAAGAATGAAGATCTTGCAGGATGGAGGATGAAGGTCTCGAAGGATGAAGAATGAAGATCTGGAAGGATGGAGGATGAAGGTCTCGAAGGATGAAGATCTCTCCACTTCTTTGGGCCATTGGCCTGGTGCTTGACCTGCCCCATGGAGAAGAACCTTTTCCTTATATTTGGATGGTGTTTTCCTTGCATTTTTTCCTGTTGCCTCTTTGGTGTGAGCTTCCAGAGGAGCCTTTCTCCCCTTCTCCATGACACACAAGGGTTCTTCCCGTGGTTCTCCAGGGCTGCATTTTATTTCTGCTCCTGTGACAAGATCTGCTCAGCTGCCGCTTGAGCTGTGGAACGGCAGAAATAACGAAAGAGGAGAATTTCCACAGAAATCACCTTCCATCTGCCATTACCATACTGGAGGGACCCCAAAACGTGGCACCAAAGAGATGGGACAGGCCCTCCCAGAAACACAAGGCTTTCCTGGTTGTCTTAAAGGAAAGCTTTGATTCCGCACTGGTGGGATTTCCCACCTCTGGAGCTGCCCTGGAGGTCCCTGCCTGGCTGCAGACAGAACCCCTGGATTGCCAGCCCTGTGTGGAGCTGGTGCTCCTCACCATCCTCCTCCTCCCTTGGGCACAACCCCGTGCCCAGGTTGGCATTCCCTTAGGAACAGCTGACTCCCGTTGGAGCTGGTTCTTTTCCAGCCAGACTCATCAGCCCTCATTTGTGAGCCCCTCCTGCCCTGCTTTGGAGCCTGCACCGCCTCCTGGATCCGAATTCCAGCCTGCCCACAGATCCTGGGAGCAATGTCCAGGCCCACAGCCTAGGGTCTGTTCCGACACTGCTTCCCATTCCCT
This sequence comes from Pardalotus punctatus, assembly GCA_013400915.1. Classification (NCBI taxonomy): domain Eukaryota; kingdom Metazoa; phylum Chordata; class Aves; order Passeriformes; family Pardalotidae; genus Pardalotus; species Pardalotus punctatus. The sequence goes on from VZTX01012742.1 coordinate 2,513, forward strand.
CCACAGCTCTTTGTCCAGGCAGAAGCTGGGGGAAATCCTGGCTGGTGAAAGTGCTGATGGTGTGTGAACCATCATTCCAAAGATGCTGCTGGGATGCAGGGAATTCTCTGACCCTTGGGGCTGGGAGGACCATCCTGAGCAGTTTCCAGGCCAAATGATCAGATCAGAGCCAGGTTTTCCTGAAGAGAGCCAGGAGTATTTATCCGTGTCCTGCAGGGGAGTGCACAGTCTGGAGAGATAGGAATTAAAGAGGATCCAAAGCCCAGCAGGGAGATAAATGTGGCCAGGGCAGCATGAATCACTTGGAGGCTGAATTTGCTCCAGGAGCCTGAATTTTGGGTCAATGCAATGAAAATCCACACTTCCAGGAACAAAGATATCCACACACTGTTGGACACGAATTAGGAAAGTGTAGGGAAGCAGGTGGGACCTTCTGAACTGGAAGTTCCTGAAGAAAAGATCTTCCCACTTCTGCGGGACGGTGCATTTCTTTAATGAGAGCACTGGGTGTGCTCAGTGTCCAGTTCCAGGTCACACCTAATGAAAACATGGAAAGAATCCAAGAAAGAGGTATAAAAGTCAATGAAATTTAAAAAAGACACCAAGCCAAACACCTGGTTTTCTAATGAAAGGCTTCATGAGAAGCACTTTGAATCCTTGCTTGGCACAGGACTGGGAGTCCCCAGCAGAAGAAAATTTATTTGAGACTCGAGAGCTCTTTAATCTGGCGATCAAAGGTGTAACAAGATGTGGTGGCTGGAAGCTGAAATTAGACAAATTCCACCTGAAACGGAGACACATTCCAGCAGGGAAGAGAATTAGTCATAAACAACCCTGGAGGAGGTGGGTGATCCATCCTCGCTTGGAGTTTTCCCTTGAAGTTGGATGTCTTTTGAAAGGAGCTGCCCTGAGAAACTGGGAATTGTGGGCTGGACATGGGAATGAGCTGGAAGAGGTCTCTGGCCTTGGGAATGAGGGAGGACAGAGCTCCCTCAGCACCACAGATCCCTGAGCTCCTGCATGGGAGGCTCATCCGTGGCTCCAGGAGCCGCCTGACCGTGTCTGGTTGCAGCTGAGTGACCTCAAGGTGTTCACAGGTCACCCCCCTGCATGGAATGGCTCTGGAATTTTCTGATTCCGGGACTTGTGATCCCCACAGATCTCCTGCTTCTCCCTGTTACAGCTTTTTTCTAGGATTTACCTTCCTTCATTGCTCCTCTGGCACCTCCGGCACAAACTTATCCCAAAGCAGAGTTACTCCAGTTCCCCAGGGAAATTCCCCTTCTCCAGGGAGACTCATCCCAGGGTGAGCAGGGAGTCCTGCACACCCCAGGAGCGCCGCGGGGTGTGGGATCTTTGGGAATCAGCAGGAGGACAGGGCTGGCTGTGACCTCCTGCCAGGGCTGGTTTGGGATTCCAGCAGGAGCTGGGTCGTTCCCAGGACTGGGAAGGGACAGAGCCGCCCCTGCACCGGCTCGGCAGTGGCACAGAGGTGACACAGTGCGGCCTCTGCTGACCTTCCCGGCTTCAGTTTGGGTTTGATTTGGATTTGCATAATCCAGAACAGCAAACAACAGCGAGATGGGACAAAACGAGGGCAAAAAAAGAGGAAAACACAAACAGATTTACCTGAAATAATGAGCAGCTCTCAGAGCAGCCACCTGCACTCCTGAAGGGCACAGCCTCGAGCTGGGTGGGGATGCTGGGAGGTGAAGAGGGGGGAAGAGCGTGGGAGAAAAGCAGAATCGCATCCTTAGGGATGAGATATTCCTGCTCTTCCCAGCAGGAAGGGTCTTCTGTCCTGGGAATGTGTCCTGGGCTGTGGGATGGGGCTGAGCCCAGCCTGCAGGAGCTGCAGGGAGTGTGGGATGTGGAGAGGGGATGGAGGTGGGAATGTGCAGGGAAGGCTGGGCAGGAACTTCCCCAGCACCCCCACATCTCTCCTGCTTCTCCTGCTTGCCCAGCTCCAGAAATTGCTCCAGGCACATCCAGAAAACAGGGATGGGAGCAGAAATTCCTCTCTGAGATGGGCTGAGCCCATCTACGAGCATGGAGAAGAGGTCAGGAACTCAACACACATTGTTGGAATCCCAGGTGGCATTTTTTTAAAGAGATTTTGAGAGTAAATTTGTTTTAATTCAATGGCTTTAAACAAACCCAAACACTGCGTTTCACTGCGGATTTCATGTAACAATTCCACGCCAAATCCCTTTTTCCAGGCTTTGTGCTGGGAAGAGACCTGAATAAAAGCCTGGCTTGGGCCAGTGGGGTGTGTTTGCTTTTGTCCTGGCTGGGTGAGCAAACTGGGAACAAAGGACGGCTGCACAAAGCTCTCGCCACCAGCACAGCCAGGCAGGAGACGCCGCTTGGAGCAGGGATTCAATCCTTGGAATGTGCTCCTCACGCCTCCTTCCCGGGGAGCCCGAGCCAGGCTGCGGCTGAGGTGCCTAATAAGGTGTATGTTTTATAAGGGAGAAGGTTTTAATGGGGTTGAGTGGATCTAAGAGTCTCCGCTGTGTCATAAATTCCTGAGACAAGCTTTTGGTGTCACATTGCTCCTTGGGATAATGAAGGGGATTTGAATGGGATGTAATGGAGTCGGGAGCTAAGCTATGGCAGCAATTTATCCCGGGAATCTGCCGTGGTGCTGGGGAAAATGAAAGCTTTTTTAGATATAGATACAGATGGATTGGAAATGGACTTGACTCTCACACAGGAGGCTCCTTTATCACCGATAATATCGGGACAAATCCTGCTCGGCTCTTGGCACAGCCTCTGATTGCAGGAGCAGAGCTGGGAGCGGGGCTGCTTCCAGCCAGGAGCTCATTCCCTGGCACAGGGAGAAGGGTGCCAGCTGCTCTAGGTGTGAACATTGTCAGGAACGGCATTTTGGGAGCAGAAGTTCCAGATCCACTCACATCCCCCTCGGCAGCAAAAGCAGATTTTGCTTTGCAGCTCCCTGCTCCCTGTTCCCAGCTGGGGCCGGATGCAGGAGGGGAAGGAAAGGGAAAACTCCGAGGGAATGAGGGAAAGGCTCAGCCCTCGGGGACAACATCTCATCTTGAACAGGGGTAGAACGAGGGGAACAGCTTGAAACTCAAAGGAGAGATTTAGGAGGGAGTTCTTTACCCCCTCCCATGGCAGGGACAGCTCCCACCATCCCAGGCTGCTCCAAGCCCTGTCCAACCTGGCCTTGGACACTTCCAGGGATCCAGGGGCAGCCCCAGCTGCTCTGGGCACCCTGGGCCAGGGCCTGCCCACCCTCCCAGGGAACAATTCCTTCCCAAAATCCCATCTAAATCTCTCTCTTTGACTTTAAAACCACTGCCCCTCGTCCCAGCACTGTCTTCCCATGTAAAAAGTCATGGGGAAGAATTTCTTTCCTAATATCCAGTCTAAGCTCATTCTCTGGCAATGGGAAGCCATTCCCTGTGTCCTGTCCCTCCATCCCTTGTCCCCGGTCTCTCTCCATCTTCTTTTTGGCTCCTCCAGGCTCTGCAAGGCCACAGTGAGGTCCCTCCAAAACTCTTCTCCTCCAGGCTGGACAATCCCAGTTCTCCCTTTCCTCCCAGCTGAGCTGCTCCATCCCTCTCACCATACAGGGGACGGGAAGCATTTTGGGGCCAAAGCCAGCCCTGGAGGTGCTGCTGTGCCCTGGACTGACCACAGACCCCACACATGAGAGCCCCACGCCCTGCAGGATCCCACCAGGGCTGTCACGGTGGGAAAATCCTTCTGGATTTCTGGGAAAAGCTTTCCCTGGCACAAATCCTTATTTCTCTTGCAGCAGCCCTCATTCCAGGTGAAACAGAACTGACCTCCTGGCAGTTTTGGGAGGCGTAAAAGGTTTCCCTGCAGTATTTGGGCCATGCCCGGGGTGGGAGGGGGAAGCTCCCAGCGCTGCTCTGTCACAGCCTGTGGGGTTTCTCAGGTGTCAGCACTGAGGGATGGAAATGCTGCAGACATCAGGTTATTCAGAATTTGGCTCGTTCCCTTTTGATCTCATATTTGTGTCTTTTCCAGGGATGTGTTTATGCACCCCACCCCCCTTCATCTCTTTCTTCCTTTCTCCTTCGAACTCTAAACATCCCTTTTAGCTTCTAAAGATAGGGCAATGTTGTGTTAAGGAAACAGTAATTCTGCAATTTGACCTAAAAATGGGCATGTTTGGAGCCAGGCACTTCTTGGAACGGAGCTTGGGAACGAGACACAACTTCCAAAAGTCCAAATGTGGCCTTTCCACGGGGCAGAGGGGTTGGTGAGCCAGGAACACAGGGCTGGGGTCCAGGAGCCAGCAGCAGGGTGGGGTGGAGGTGGGATGTGCTGTGATGGCTTTGATGGCTTTAAGGAGCGTCATGGCAACAGGGGGAGCTGGATAATTAATATTGCACACAGAATTATGGCGCAGGCAGAGCTTTAAATACACAAAATGCCCCTGCGTGGGAGGCTGCTCTCCCAGCTGGGTGGGGACTGCGATATTTCGGGATCACAGAGCCATGGGAAAGGGCAGGGCACCTATATCCATGCTCCAGCTGACCCTGTCTGGCACAAGGATTGGCTTGGGGACACAAACCCGTGGAGAGGAACAGGGCACTGATGGGAGCAGGGGGGGCTGAGCTCCCAGCTGAGCTTCCCAGCAGGAAAAGTGGGATGGCAGAGCAAAGCAGCTCTCTGGGATGTGGCCTGCAGGTGAGGGGAGCAAGCCTGGCAGGACATTTCTGTGCCTTGCTCTGATGGGAGATTTCTAGGAAGGGGGAAGCTGGTGGGGAGCAGGATGGGAACGTCTGAAAAGTCCCTCCAAAAATTGTTTGTTGTCCTGGTGGTCTCTGTGGGAATCGAACTCCGTTCTGCAGAAGAAATCCATGAGCAGGGGCAGGGTCACCAATCCTGCACCTCTCCTCTCCCCAGGCTGAACAATCCCAGCTCTCCCAGCCTTTCCTCCCAGCAGAGCTGCTCCATCCTCTGCTCATCCTGGAGCCTCCTCTGGGCTCTCTCCAGCAGCTCCTGCTCCTTCCTGTGCTGGGCCCAGGGCTGGGGCAGCTCTGCAGGTGGGGTCTCACCTGAGGGGGCAGAGGGGCAGAATCCCCCCCTCCCCTGCTGCCCACGCTGGGGGCTCAGCCCAGGGCTCGGGGGGTTCAGGGCTGCGGCAGGTCCAGCTCTGACCCCCAGCACCCCCAAATCCTTCTCCCAGGGCTGCTCCAGCCGCTCATCCCCAACCTGGATTCATCCCAGCCCAGGTCCCGGCTGCTCCTTTACCCACCCTGCCTCCGCATCCTCCCTGCAGCTGCAGCCTCTCCGTTACTCCAGCGCCTCCAGCCCCTTCCCAAACCGCGGCAGGGACGAGGCAAGAGCTGGATTTCCTCCCTGGGGGTAAAAAGCCAAGGCGAAACACGCGGTCCGCGGAGCGAGGTGCGAACAAACCGCTCCGCCGCTCCTTTCGGCCGGTCCGGGGCTTACGCCGGTCCTCACGGCCGGTCCGGTCCGACGGAGCCCGGCAGAGCTGCGGGAGCTGCGGACCGAAATTCCTGCGGCCCGCAGCGTGGGGAGGCTGGCAGGGATGGATGTGCGGGGCTGTAATTGCAGCGGCGGTAATGAGGGGCTGGGGAGCCGGGCTGATGAGCAGGTAGATAATAAACTAATGAGAGGAGGGCCGAGGAAGCCGCAGGAATTGCACAGGGAGGGAGCGCGGGCCGGGAAAGAGCCGAGGAGAGCCCGGCGAAGATCTATGGCAGGAACGGAGCACTTAATGCTGATAACAACTGGAGCTTGAGGGTGTGCTTAGTATATGAATAAAGTAATTAACCAATTAAAAATGCACAGGAGACACATGATGGGGAATGATAACCAACAGGAAAATGATGGATGCCCTGCGCGGGGAGCTGGGACATTCGCCGAGCGCTGTCAGGGATGAGGCTGAGCATCGCCGAGCCCGGCGCTCGGACCCACTGGGTGCGCTTTGATCGCCGCTCTCACTGCCGGCCTTGCCACCTGCCGTGCTGCCTGGGTGACAAATTGCCTGGAATTAATCCGGCCCCCCCGGTTTGTGAGGAGCAGACTCTGGGAAATGCGCGGAATCCACACGGGCTGCCTTGGAAATGCCCGAGCATGTGGCAGAGCCCCGGGGCCGGCCGCTTTCCAGGGACAGGGGGTGCCTGCAGGGGGGAGCAGCCAGCACCGGGTGGCACCGGGAGGAGTCCCCAGATGATCAATCTGGTGGCCCATGATTGAATTATCCTTTGTTGGTGCCTTTTTTTGAGACCACAGACAGCATCAGCCGTAAAAATGATGATTTCACTGACTTTCGGTGTCTTATTTTGAATTCTACAGCAGCAGTCTGCACCCCTTGAGTTTGTATTTCAGGTTGAATGGGAATAATTTCCTTTCTTTTCCAGATCCAGCCCACTGGGAATGGGTGTGGAGTCAGCCAGGGCTTATCCCACAGGACCCTCCATTTGTGGTAAAACTGGGAAAGTCTTAGGAAAAAAGGCAAATCCTGGTGGGAAAGTTTGAAATGAGTGGATGCCAGACTGGAGAACCACGTACCCCTGTCCCTGTATTCCTGCTACAGCTCTCCCACCTCTGGCCAGGAATTCCGGAGCCCTGGATATTTCACTGCTGATTTCTGAGGGATTCCTCTCTCCTGGCATCCAGCTGAGGCCTGGAATTGCTGAAGGCTGAATGCTTGTGCCACAGCTGGAGTCACTGGGAGCCTTGTTCTGAACACACGAGCTCTATTTGGAAAAAATTGCCTGCCTCCCCAAAAAAAGGAAAAAAAGAAAAAGAAAAAGAAAAAAAGAAAAAAGAAAAAAAAGAAAAAAGAAAAAAGAAAAAAGAAAAAAGAAAAAAGAAAAAAGAAAAAAGAAAAAAGAAAAAAGAAAAAAGAAAAAAGAGAAAAGAAAAAAGGAAATAAAAAGAAGAAGAAAAAAACCATAAATAAGATGAAAGAAAAAGCAAACAGGGACCAGGTGTCTCGAGCTGGGTATCTCACACTAATGGATCCATTTAATCTTCATAAAGCCCTTCCCAATGCAGAACCCGGCACAAATGAGTTCCTCCTGTCCATGAGGACCCCAGAGCGATGGCTTTGGGAGGGGAGCAGCTGAGGACATTCCCAATTCCGGGCTGGCTGCAGCCTGGGATGGTAAATGAGGCAGTTGCTGCATGGCAGAAAACGAGGAAAACCCAAAAATAGGAGGCAGTGCTCGCTCAGGAAGCTCCTCTCACGCAGAGGACTTTGAGCTGGTTTGCAACCCTGCTCCTTACCTATGGATTTTTCTCCATATCCATGGATTTTTCTCCATATCCATGGATTTTTCTCCATATCCATGGATTTTGCTCCGTATTCAGGGTGTTTTTGCCTTGATGGCAGCAGCCAAATCCTCCTTGACCCCAGCTACATCCCTGCCGTGGGATGGGTAGAGCAGGACAAGCCTCATATCCCTCTGGGGCATCACTGGGAATGTGGGGTGAGCAAGGATCTCCAGCTGGTGGATGCTGGGCCAGCCTGGAGCCGCCATCCCTCACTTTGGAGCTCCCAGGCTTTTTTGTGTGGAAAAGGGGGGATTTGGGCAGAAGACAGAGGGGCTGTGGATTTTGAGCAACTCACGGAAGCCCATTCCAGTCTGGGTGAAAATCTGAGCTGTGATGGTGTCCCTTTGTCAAGTCCTCAGCGCTTCACCTTGGAAATGTGGCCAAATTCCATGGGGATCCAGGCAGCCATTCCCATTTCCACATGAGAGGTTCTGCTGAGGGAGGAGCTGGAGCTCCTGGCACGAGGATTGGGCTGAGGAGGCTGCGGTGTCACCTCTGTTGTGCTGCAGGGTGGTGACAGTGACTCCAAGCCTGCTCTGGATGCTGCCTGCAGGGATTTGGGATCCACACG
>VZTX01012744.1:0-2500 GCA_013400915.1 Pardalotus punctatus
CCGGAGCGGGCAGGGATCGAGCGCTCCGGGCCGGGCTCGGCACGGGGGGAGCTCCGCGGCCGCCCCCGAGGCTGCGCTGCCCGGCCAGGCCCTGCGCGGGGCCCTGAGCGGCCCCGATACACGGGGGTCGTGTCACCGCTGCGACCCCCGGGCTGCGGGGGGGGAGAAGGGGCTCTGGGCGAGCCTGATTTTGGGCTGTCCACGTTCTTTAGTGTCCACGTTCAAAGCAAATAAACAGCTCTGCCTTTTTTTAAGAGATTTTTTAAAAAAGGTTATTAAGTGTATTCATAGCAAAAAGAAGTTAGGTTGTATACGTACGTTAGTATTTTGATTTTAATGCTTGAGTTTTTCTTCTCTTACAGCTGTGCTGCGTTTTCTGCAGAAACTATTAAACCTACCCAGCGCCTATTTATTTTCAGCTTTTTCTTCCATTAATTGGAATGACCTTATTTTGGGGGGTTCTGTGATAATTTTGAAATCCAATTTAAGTTTTCAAGATTCATTCATTTGTTCAGCCCACATTATTTTATTTCCTACAGCTAGGATGCTTTTGAACCATGGCAGCATACGTGACCCTTCCCTTGGTTCAGTTTTGTGTTCGTGGACTAACTTGAGAAAAATAATTGCAGATGCAATCTACACTTGTTCTAATGCAGTTGGTAAACGGGTTTAAAATCAGGTAGTTGTGGTTGACAGCAGGGTGACTGAATTAGAAATCTAATTTTCTGTTAAACTGGCCTGTGGAAGGTGACATTTTATAAAAACAAAAGCAGCATGGCACTGAAATGGGCCTGTGAACAGTGGTCTGGTTTTATTCTGGATTCAGGAGGAACCGAATGTGAAATGACAGAAGTGCAGCAGAGCAGCAGTTTGGACTCCCCGTATCAGGAAACCTCCTATTTATAATTCTTTCAGTTCTTCACACTTCTGTGAAGTTTCAGTGCAAATTATTTTGTCTGTTTTTAAATTCCTGTAGCCCTGTGCCCTGCCCTGTTTGGTTCCCTTTGCTCCTTGGCACGTGTTACCAACAGAGTACCAGAAACTTCCTTTCCATTTCCCTTCTGGGTTGTGAAAGAATTAGAAAAAAAAACCAACAAAAGCCCAACCAAACAAAAAGAACATTAAATTGTTGAGTAAGCTGGCAGGTGTTGTGGTTTCTTATAAGCCACCCAGCAGACTGCAAATATTATAACGAGTTTTAATCCCTCTAAATGCCAGTGCCACAATCAGACTTTAGGATTCCTGTGTTCTGGAATTGCAAATGGGAATGTCAGTAGATGGTTCCCTTTCAATAACTCCTGCAACGTGTTATGTTGCTAATTCCAGGTGTTTTCTGACCTGGAAAACAGTGGTTGGGTGAACTTAGAATTTGAGGGTTTTTCTGATTTATTGTCATTTAATTGCTTGATGGTTTAGAGTCTTGCTTGTACTGGACCCCTTTCTTCCAGGCATAGAGAATTACATATATAAAATTCCGTGTTTTCCATCAGTCACGTTGATTTCCAGAACAAACTTCCCAGACTGTGGGTTTGTGCTCAATCATGAGCAGCCCAGCAGGGTTTGTGTAGCCCTGCACATCCTGTAATTCCTGCCTGGTTCTGTTTACTTCTCACCAATGAATTTTCCAGAATTGGCCTTTCCCTCCCAAAGGATTTAACCTGCAGTTTCTGTCCATGAAAGTGGAGCGAGTTGGTGAACTTTTAACAGAGCAGGATCAATAAAATGCATTCTTTGTACTTCCCTGCTCCCAGGGGCTGCTTTGCCTCAGAGAAACTGCCCAAAGGTTTCAGAGGTGTCACTGTGAGCAAACAGGACATTTTTGTTCTTGGACAGAGGAAAAACACTTTATTCCTTTTATAAAGGAACTTATAAAGCCTTTTCCTGGCAGTTTGATGCTGTTAATACTTTAATTTGTGGGCAGTGCCATGAAGGTTGTGATTGAGGTGTTGCTGTGGGGCTCAGTTGCTGCTCCCCGCAAAATCCTCAGCACTTGGTGGGAGCTAAAATTGAAAAGCACCTGGAAAGGCTTATTTTTCCTGGAATAAATGATTTTAAAACAGCCTTGCAGATTGGTTTCACTGATCCGCTGTACATATATGTGGGAAAAGAATACTTGGGGGTGGTTGAACGCCCTTCAGTGAAACTTGTTTGCTGTGCTGCAGGGAACCAGTGCAGAGCAGGACAATCGCTTCAGCAACAAGCAGAAGAAGCTGTTGAAGCAGTTGAAGTTTGCAGAATGCTTAGAAAAGAAGGTAAGTTGGGCAGGGGGAGGTAGGAAGTGACACACACCAGTCAAAGAGAATTTTCAGTGGTCTCATTGGGTATCAGGTAGAGCACAGGAATGTGAGGAATGTCTTCCCTAAAACCGTACTGGAGGATATTTGGAATGTCTTCCTGAGCATCAAATACAGCGGTGATCGAAATGTTCTGCTTATGGTGTTCAATATCACCATAGGCTTTCTTGTAACATAGAGCTTCAGAAGAAGTTTGCCAGCAGATA
>VZTX01012744.1:5000-29847 GCA_013400915.1 Pardalotus punctatus
GGATTAACAGGCCTTTCTGAATATTTATGGTAAGGCACGAAAAGAAAAAAAAAATTAATAGTACAATAAACTTATATTGATGAGAAATGACTAGGGAAAGATTTTAAAAAAGTAGTTCATGAGTGTATATGTATTTTAGCCCCCATGGTAGTTTTAATTTAAGTTTAATATAGACTGGCTGTTGTTTTTTCAGATAACCGGTTTGTCTTCCTGTCATATCTCTTTGCAGAACCCAGATTCCAAAATGATGCAAATCAACCTGACTGGTTTTTTGAATGGGAAAAATGCTAGGGAGTTCATGGGAGAACTGTGGCCACTGCTATTAAGTGCACAAGAAAACATTGCTGGTATTCCAACTGCATTTCTGGAACTGAAGAAAGAAGAAATAAAACAGCGACAGGTGGGATTTTTCTAAATGGAATTCCGGGTGGGTTGTGAGCACTGGGCAGAATTGGTGGCTGTTCCAGTAGATGTTTTGGGTTCAGCAGAACTCTGCTGTCTGAGCAAAACATTCCAGTCCTGAAGCAGATATTTGCTGGTGTTGGACATGCATATTTGATAAGGTCTGTATGCTACCTCTGAGTTAAGTGCTGATATTTGGTTGCACAGATCGAGCAGGAGAAACTGGCTTCCATGAAGAAACAAGATGAAGACAAAGAGAAGAGAGATAAGGAAGACAAAGACAACAGAGAGAAAAGAGACAGATCCAGGAGTCCAAGAAGGTAATGAAAATGCACAGGCAGCGTGTCAAGGGTACTGTAGAACAGAGGGAGGGCACGTGGCAGAGGCAAATTAATTGAGCTTTGGAAATACTCCCCTCAGCTATTGTAGCAGCCTGGCCTGACCTACTGCTGAGCAGGAATTGCAAGTAAACCAGAGCAGCTTTGACATGGACGTTATTTGTAGTTGCAGTGTTTTAGGATTTTCTTTCTCTCTCCTGGAGAATACAGATAAACTGTACTTTCTCAATCTCTGTGTTTTGTGTTAGAGGTGTACAAGCCATAACCAATAGGTCTTTAGAGGTGGATTGTCTTTGGCCAATAGACAATTGTTTATTACTGTGTATAAAAAGAACTTCTTGTAAATAAAGTGCTCTCTTCGCCATCTTGAAGCCTGTCTGCCTGACCTCTCTACCTGCTTCCACAAATCCTACGAATAACAGAAAAGCAAACCATAGTTATTCTTAGTGGTTTATCTCTTCCAGGCTTTGTTAGTTTTGGTTTTGGGGGCTGGGTTTTCTGTTTGACGTGTGTCAGTTCCCAGCAGAAAGTTCAGTTCTCCCCCTGCACTGAGTGCTGCAGACAGGGCTGGGTGTCCCCGACTGCAGGGGCCTTGGAGCTGCAGGCTGTCCCCGAGCTGTGAGCGTCCCTTCTCTCTCCGCAGACGCAAGTCGCGGTCTCCGTCCCCTCGGCGGAGATCGTCCCCGGTGCGCCGGGAGCGCAAGCGCAGCCACTCCCGCTCCCCCCACCACCGGACCAAGAGCCGCAGTGCCACCCCTGCCCCCGAGAAGAAAGAGGCCACTCCTGAGCCAGAGCCCTCCGTGAAACCAAAGGAGACTGTTGTGCAAGAGGCAACTTCAAACAGGTGAGTGTGAGAGCTCTGTGTGTTTGTCTGTGGATTGTCTTTAGCAAATGGAATTATTGTCTAATACCTCCTTGGAGCTTGACTTGGGCAGCGCCTCTCCTCCTCCTTGTGCCTCTGCAACAGCTGAAGAATTTATTTAATCTTCAGTGAGGTTTCTTTCTCCTGTGTAGAATGCTAAGGGCAGTGTGCTTTGCTGCCACCATGATTTCATTGTCCTGGTCATCACTGTCACTTGTGACAATGACATCTTGCCTTCCAGCGGGCTGTCTTCACGTACCCTGTGTGCTCCTTATTCTCCTTTTTGAATCATTGCACCAAGTTCTAACTCTTTTCACAGTTCTGGAGCATCTTGTCAGAGGATGGGCAGGAGAATGTTTTTTGTAGGGGAATATCTTGGCAGCTTCTGAAGTGTTACTCTATGGGCTATGGTTTGTATGTGCTTACAAATAAAGTCTTTATTTTTAACAGTGATATCCCAAAAGCTCCTAAACCTGAACCTCCTGTACCAGAGACTAAGGAAACTTCACCAGAACGTAACTCAAAGAAGGAGAGAGAGAAGGAGAAAGAGAAGACTCGTCAGAGGTCCCCAACTCGGTCCAAGTCCAGGTCAAGATCCCGATCCCGTTCTCCATCTCATTCTCGACCCAGAAGGCGCCATAGATCACGGTCAAGGTAGGGCTTCAGGTGTCAATTGTGAAGGTTGAGAACGAATATTTTCTGCTGAAGGTGCCACATAATGTTCTTTGTTAGTGATGTTTTTAGAGGTGTTGAGCTCTGGATGTTTTTGGCCAAATGAGAAAGATGCCTTTGGTGTATAAATGTGTTCGGGAGTGTTTATTTGTGTTGATTCATGAGAAGATGCTCATGGTGACCAGCACTGACTGGAGAAGGAATTGGGCAGCTTAATATTGATAATGGGGATTGTTTCTTTAGGACAGGGGTTTGATGCTGAAAATGCTGTAAAATACTTCTTTATCCTCCATTTTAAAATTATTTTACTACTTATTAGAGAGATGTTGTTAAACTTCCAAGCCCTGATTGTGTCTGAATGCACACTCCGCATCCTCACCTAAACACAGCCTTAATGCGATGCGCTTGGAGGAAAGCAACTCTGCACTCAGTGCCCCGAGGATAAATTTCCTCAGCTATGGAAGCTAGATAGTTGCTTTTCACTGGAATTTCTGATTGTGACAGGTCTTACTCCCCTAGAAGGCGACCCAGCCCCCGGCGCCGGCCGTCCCCGCGCAGGAGGAGCCCGCCCAGGAGAATGCCTCCCCCGCCCAGGCACAGACGGAGCAGATCCCCCGTGAGGCGGTAAGATCCCTGCTTTTTGAGACAGCTGGAAGTGCTAAACCTGGAAAGTTAAAGGGAACTGTAATTGTGTTAGCAAAATTACCTCGTTCGTCTCACCTTAGCACTGTCAGGTGTGTGATCAGAGTGATGGAAAAACCGCAGTGTCACATTTCCTGTGTGTTGTGGGCGAACACAGTTGCAGCTGGGAAATTATTTCTTCTGAGTTAGAAGAGTGATGAGAATTCCGCCTTTTTGAAAAGTGGCAGTTTCAGAGCTGTTACTTCTTCAAATGGCTCTGGGTAGCTCCCAGCGCAGACTGACATGACATCTCTTAGGACCTTTTTGCTTAAGTCTTAGAACTTTTCTTTCCTGCCTGGGGAAAAAAAGTAAGAACAAGTTACTGAATTTTACTCGTTGGGAATTTTTAATTATGAGTTGTATTTCTGTCACGTAAAATTAAATTTGGAGTTGAAATATATTTCTTCTTCATGTTCTCTTACTTAAAATTCTTCAAGTTTTGCCCTTTGGTGTTGAAAGTCACATTTTTCTCAGCATAAGAATTGTTCTAGAGGCAAAGCTCTTAGTTGGCTTGCAAACTAAATTATGTGCTTATGGCAATGGCAAAAGACATTTGTCTTCATGGGGAGAGAACAGATTCTTATCCTCTTCATGGGAAGAGAATCAAAGTGATGCTTCCTGTATACAGCAGTTGTTTTTGAGGAAGGAACACTTCTCTCCCTTTCTGGGACAAGGTGATGACTATTTCCTGAGTTTGTCAATATGTTCATTTCACACAGTTACTGGGAAAACTGTGAAAAGTATCAAACATGTATGTTGCAAGATGTACAAGAGCTCCCTTTCAGCAAATGTTTATCTCACTCAAGGTAGGGTTTCTTTTTTCCAGGTTCTCAGGAATTCTGCAGCCAAAGGTGGATTCTGCAGGTACACAATTGCAACAGAACTTGCCACAAATTTTGCCGCAGAATTCTGAGGCCCTACCTTTTAAAATTGCAAAGTAAAGATGAAAGACTAAGACCTAAAGGATTGATTCTGAATTGTTAAGTTGTTGTGTGGAATTTTCACCTCCTGGTGTAAAACGTTGTAGTGTACTTGTACACTAAACTCTTATCCAGATCTGCTCTGGAGATCATTTAAGTCACACCTGCTAACACAGAGAATTCTCCTGACCACCCAGAAGTTACAGAGCCCAACCAAAACTAATTGTTTCCAGGGGCGAAGCTTAGCTGTAGCCTGTAGATTGACAGAAGGCCAGTGAAGGTGACACTAACAATTTTTAGCTCACCATTGTAGTTTAAGAATAACTGAAAGATCGGTTGTTACCCTCCTCTTCTCCAAACCAAGTGTTGAAGGCTGTCCACCGTGTTTGGGAAGTGCTGTTGTCTGTGGCTCAGTGTCTGTGCTTGCAAACAACTGCAGTTCTTTGTTCTTTGTGCTGAAACGTTCCCCGCCGAGGCCGGGCAGGACCTGACGTGGCCTTTGCTTTGCAGGAGAAGACGATCCTCGGCCTCGCTGTCCGGCAGCAGCTCCTCCTCGTCCTCGTCGCGCTCCCGCTCTCCACCAAAGAAGGCTCCCAAGCGACCCGTGTCCAGCCCCCCCNACCCCCCAGCAGTCCAGCCGCAACAGGAAAAGCCGTGGCTCCGTCTCGCCCAGCAGGGCTTCAGGTGAGCGAAGCCGTCGGTGCTTGGGTTCCGTTTTGGGCTTTTGTTCCCTCGAAGATCTTGTGTGTGGTTTGTAGAAAAGCCTGAAGGAATGGCATGAATTGGAGCTGAGCTATTTGATTTTGTCTTGTAGCACCCAAACATAAGAGTACTGAGAAAAGAGAATCCCCTTCGCCGGCACCCAAACCCAGGAAAGCAGAACTGTCGGAATCAGGTACGGCTGTCGCTTCTCAGCTCTGCTTCTGGGTGGGGCTTTTAGTCAAAAATACTTGATAGTAAAGGGCAGTGAAATGCTGAACTCTCCTGCTAGCCTGGCATTGAGAGCGAGAGTTTTCAGAACTCTAAAGGGGATCACTCGTATTGCCTCGTTCTATCCAAGGTTGCTTGGGAAAAAAGCCCAGTCAAAGTGCATTCCAGCCATATGTTACCCAAAGATTTGAGTGGGGAAAAGCCCAGGCTCCATGATGTGCTGTCCGTGACTTTGCTTCTGCCTGAATAAGGGAAATTTGTGTCCTTGGTTTAAGTGCCCCGTCCATGTGTGTCCTTTCAGAAGAAGACAAAGGAGGCAAAATGGCTGCAGCAGATTCTGTCCAACAGAGGCGCCAGTACAGGAGGCAAAATCAGCAATCATCATCTGGTATGGAGGAGAGGAATTCCCTGAATTTGGGTTGTAGTTTACTTTTGAAGAAGCGGTAAATTTCAAATACAGGTTAAAATTATTTGCTCTGTGCTCCGCAGTGCTGTTGTAAACTTAATTATGGATCTGCCACTCATAATGAGGTTACTTTAATTATTGCTCAGGAAGAGTAAAAGTACGACTTTTAAAGGTTATTGTATATCTTTTGTTAATGTGTTTGCATCTTTAAAAGTTGCACTTGTAAACTCTTAACATCACACACAAATACTGTGTGTTGTAGAGTACTTCATCTGTTCTTATCTTGGACTCTTTTGCTTGAGATCAGTAAATTCACCTGAGTATTTTTGTCTACATAATGTTTCGAAAAGCAACTGCAGTTCACCTTTTAAATTACCTGTCTAGCCAAATTTTATGGGGACAGTCAGATTACAGTAAGTATTTTTACCCAGCTCTGGTAGATTTATTTATCATTTGGCTTCAGCCAGCACTTCTAGGGGATCTGCTTTTAAATTTCGGGTTCTTGTTTTGTGGGAGAGGAGGTTGGTTTGACAGGGCTATGCTGCAGTTCTGTGACTGATCGGTGTCACGAGGATCAGATTGCAGAGAGTGATTGCTCTCTGTTTGCAGATTCTGGTTCTTCATCTTCCTCAGAAGAGGAGAGACCCAAGAGGTCCAACGTGAAGAACGGGGAGGTGGGCAGGCGCCGCCGCCACTCGCACTCGCGCAGCCCCTCGCCATCGCCCCGCAAGCGGCAGAAGGAATCCTCCCCTCGGTAACTGCTCGAAACTTCACTCATCCTTTCTGTTATTTCATGTTGTTTGTCTGCCCTGCAACTGCCACCAAGTGCACATCGAGTCCTGCCCACTTTGCCCAGTCTTGTTTGGAGATTTCCTTCCCGTTACACTCACTTGGTGTAAATTATTCTGACCTTTCTTTGGACGTGTTCGCTTCTGCCTCAGATAAGTGGCAGATAGATCTGTTCTGTTTTGTTTTCCCTCCACTGCTCTCAGGATGCAGATGGAAAAGAGGTGGCAATCGCCAGTGATGAAAAGGTTGGTTAGAAATTCATCTCTTACACGGGCTGTCATTTATTTTGGCATGGATAAGCATTTGCCATCCTTTGTCCTTCAGACTTGCACACTCAGAGTGAGGGAAGTTCAGACTGATGTGCTCCTTAATGTGTTGGATCTGGAACCATTTCACTTGGGAAAAGAGAAGGAACACTGCCTGTTCTGTGTCCTTCGGTGTTCCCTCCTTGTTAATTCACATCAGCCCGTGATGTCAATAAAATCAGTGTTCCTGCATCTCACTGGTGCCTGGAAACAGCTGAATATTTGTGTTGCTCAGGGCCTCCTCACTCCAGACACCCAGCTTGGGGTGAGCAGTGTTGGATTCCTGCTGCCGCTGCCTCAAACCCTCCTGCACATGTGCAACAAGCAGTTAAGATCTTGATCTTCTGGGTCACAGATGATTCGAGTTCTCAAAAGTCTCGTTCCTCAGTTCACGAGACATTTGGAACTACTGGAAGGAGACAATAAGTAAAATAGTGACTTCTTTATTCGGGACATTGTTTGCTCTGTGCTGCTCTGGGGATCCAGAGAGGTGCAGGAAGCTGGGTGCTTGATGGGTTTATTAATTGGATGTGATGACCCTTGAGCAGGCTGTAATTAAGCCCTAGCAAGCAGATGCTCAGCACACATCATGATGTGTGAGATAAGGATGACTTCCACACAAACGTGACCTCCCTAATTATGGATCCTGTCAAACAATTCTAGGGAAAACAGGTTGGATTCAAAGGCTTTGATCCTGTTTTGCAACACACTGAATTCACCTACTGCCTATTGCACGCATACACGTTTAATTAGGACAATTAGTACGTGTGAAGGCAGGGGTTTTTGGATCATAAAAGAACATTGTATTCTGGAGCAGACTCTTTATCTGTAAAAGTGTGTCTTGTTGCCTTGGAGAACAATGCCCAGCATATTTGAAATCAAATCTCACTTTATGGAAATGAGCTGCTTTGCTTTTTAATTCCTCTCATTTTTTGTCTTACCCAGTCATTTTAGCTTAATGGCTTTTTTAAAAATAAGGAATATTTCACTTTACCAATATTCCTCTCCTTTAGAATATGTTGGATTAAAATTCCCCCTTCCAGAAGTCTGTTGTAAACCCTGCCCAGCAGAACGTGGCTCATTTGGTGACCAGCTCTAATCCAGAGAGCTGCAGTTTAGCAACCACTCTCTTTTTTTCACTGCATTTTAAGAAGTAAATAATTTTGGATTTCACATCCATTGATAAAAGCTGTTTTCAGGAGCACAGTTTCACACTGTAAAGAGAATTAACCCCACCCTAGGCAGAATCAGCCCATGATCCATCCCCTATTCCAACCGTTTGGCATTTTTCTGGCTACAAGGTGGTGATGGATCAGGTTGTGCAGATGTGAATTGTGTCCTGGCTGCTGTGGTGGGCTCAGAGTCACAGCCAAACACTTCTTGTCTCACACTCATCACAAAGATTTAAGTACATTTTATCCATCAGTGCTCCCAGTAGAACTTCATTTTAAAGCGCATGCAGGAGCTGATTTTGTGTAGTGAAAGCAGAACACAAAGACCGTCGTGGCTCAGCTGGAGGTTTTCTGATCAATCCCCGTTTTTCTGCAGCAGGAGGAGGAGGAGCCCCTCGCCGCCCCCGGCACGACGGCGCCGCTCCCCTTCCCCGGCGCCCCCGCCCCGGCGCCGCCGCTCGCCGACCCCTCCTCGCCGCAGGTACCGCGCTGCGGCCACGGGCTGCCGGCTCTGCCGTGGGAACGTGCCCTGCTCCCGGTTCCTAGCCTGGGAAGCTCAGGGGCTCTGCTGCTTCTGGGGTTGGGTGTGGTGGCTGCGTGGCCTGGGTGTTGTTGGGTTGCTGCTGCAAATCCTGAATTGTAGAATCACAGAGCTGTGGGATGGTTTGGGTTGGGAGAAGCCTTAAAGCTCATCCGGTGCCACCCCTGCCGTGGGCAGGGACATCTCCCGCTGTCCCAGGCTGCTCCAAATGTGGCCTTGGACACTTCTAGGGATGAGGCAGCCGTAACTCTTCTGGGCAACAACTTCTAAGGAGTTTTATTTTAAATTCTTAGAACTTCTAAAGAATTCCAGTTTAAATTTTCAGAAGTTTAAGGAATTCTAGAGGGGTTTTTCCCCCCTCTTTGGGTTACCTGCAGGGCACTGCTGACTGATTCCCATGCCCGGGTGGCTCCTGAGCGTTTGTTCTCTTTGCAGGTCTCCATCACCACCCCCTCGCAGACGTTCTCCCTCTCCACGGAGATACTCCCCACCAATCCAGAGGCGATATTCCCCATCTCCCCCTCCCAAGAGGAGAACAGCTTCTCCGCCTCCCCCTCCCAAAAGAAGAGCCTCTCCTTCCCCCCAGTCCAAGCGCAGAGTCTCTCACTCCCCGCCGCCAAAACAGAGGAGCTCCCCCACTGCGAAACGGCGCTCCCCTTCCGTATCTTCCAAGCACAGGAAGGGGTCTCCTCCCAGCAGATCCAACAGGGAAACGCGCTCTCCACCACAAAACAAAAGGCATTCACCTTCACCACGGCCTCGAGCTTCCCACCCCTCGTCCAGCCCTCCTCCGCCGCGCAGGGGAGCGTCGGCGTCGCCACAGAGGAGGCAGTCGCCCTCTCCCAGCAGCAGGCCCATCAGGAGGGTGTCCAGAACGCCAGAACCCAAGAAAACAAAGTAAAAAAGAGTTTTTGGCTGCTTTGGGTTTGGTGAGGGGTTGTTGTTTCGTTGTCATGCCGTGGAAGTAGCTGAGGAATCCCAGAATGGCTGGGGCTGGAAGGGATCTTAAAGCCCATCCAGTGCCACCCCTGCCATGCCCAGGGTCACCTCCCACTGTCCCAGGCTGCTCCAAGCCCTGTCCAGTGTGGCCTTGGGCACTGCCAGGGATGCAGGGCTGCAGCTTCTCTGGGCACCTGTGCCAGGGCATCACCCCCTCCCAGGGAACAATTCCTTCCTTCCCAGTATCCCATCCAACCCTGCCCTCTGGCACTGGGAGGCCATTCCCCCTTGTCCTACCTGTGTGAAAAACCCCTCTCCCTCCTTTTTATAAGCCCTCTTAAGACCCTGGAATGCTGCCGTGAGGTCTCCCCAAAGCCTTCCCTTGAATTGCTGGCTTTGAAGAAAAACTAATTTTATCTTTAAACCTAACTGTGGAAGGGAGCCAACACTTCTCATTAGCTCAGAAATAATTTTGTAAGTGGTCATTCAAGATAAGTGCTAAAATTGGAAATTTTTTTGTCTTTAGTGTGATGCTGCTTTCACGAGCAGACAGTGAAAGGTGTGGTGCTGGCTTAGTATTTTTTTCCAAAGGAAGACGTAGCAGAGTGGAGAGCCTTGCATTTGCCTTGGGTGGTAAAACAGAGTTGCTGTTCCCTTGACTGTTACTGTGGTTATAACTTAGTGATCCCAGAAAGGCAGCAATGAGTTCTGAGCAGCAGCAGCGCTGTTTAACAACCTCTCTGATTGTGTTATCCCTCTGCACTATGGATCCACTCTGCTCTTGTATTGTTTTGCCTTTTTTAACTTGTCAGCAAAGCAATTAATGATCTTTGAATGGCAGGTTGAGTGAGTTAAAGCATGTGTGTTCTTTCAGCTCTTTTGTTAATATTTCCTCATTCTTCATCTCTGATTGTGACTCTTGTGTTCCTCAGGGCTTCCACCCCCAGCCCCCGGCGCGTGTCCTCGTCCCGATCAGCATCGGGGTCACCTGAGACGGCTCCCAAAAAACACCAAGGACCTGCATCGCCTGCTCGGTCTCGCTCTCCTTCTGCAAACTGGTCACCTGCAAAAAAGGCCAAGAGCCCAACTCAGAGCCCATCACCTGCCAGGGTATTTGTTGGCTCATAAAGCAGCGCTTCTCTGGGCTCTAGGGCAGGTTATTGTCAGCGAGGCTGAGTTGCTGGGCAGTGCCAGGGTTATTCACAGGGGGCAGAAATGCTTGGGATCGTTTTTCATAGTTAAAAACAATTTGCAACATAAATTTTTCAAATTTAACATCTCCAAATCTGGAGAAAAAGTGCTATTCTATAGAAAATCAGATTTCTGGGGAAAAAAATCTCCCATTTCATGATTGTACATGAGCTTTGTGGTCTACAGAGTGAGGTGAGATTATTTAAGCTTAGTATCCTGTGTGCAAACTCAGAGTATTCCTAGGGGGAAGAGAACAGATTGTTTGGGATCTTCACCTCTTTTTCTGAGGTGTTTCCCAGGAACAATTCCATTCTTCACTGGAGAATTTTGTAAGCCTTAGAGATGAGTTGTAAGATCTGTTCAATGATTTATTACAGAATTCAGATCAAGAAGGTGGTGGCAAGAAGAAGAAGAAAAAGAAGGATAAGAAGCATAAAAAGGATAAAAAGCACAAGAAACACAAAAAGCATAAGAAGGAGAAGGCAGCAGCGGCTGCAGCAGCTGCTGTTGTGGCTGCACCAGACACCACCTCAGCACAGGAAGACCAGGAAGCAGAAACAGAACCCAAAAAGGTAGGAATTTGGGAGCTGGCCTTGACTTTGTTGGAGTCAGTGCTCCTGGTGTTCCAGCAGCCCTGATTGCAAACGGGGCTGGGTGTGGCTGATGCTGTGGGGGGATTTGAGCGTTGGGAGGGCTCGGCCTGGTGGGGCCTGGGGTGTTTGAAGCAACTCTTTGTGTTTGTTCGAAGGAGACAGAAAGCGAACCCGAGGACAACCTGGATGACCTAGAAAAGCACCTGCGAGAGAAGGCCCTGAGGTCCATGAGGAAGGCGCAGGTGTCCCCCCCCTCCTAGGCCAACCCTTTGATATAATGTACATTTTATTTGGTTTGTACTCAGAATTCAATTTCAAATTGCTAAATGTGTTTGAGCTTTAGAATATAACATTTGTTGTAATAATTGCTAGGTTGAGGTTCACCATGTACAAAGGGCATGGATTTACATTACAAAAGGTGTCCACAGTGTACTAGTGACATTCTTTCATTGACAGTCAGCATAATTTCATTTAGAGTGAGACTTTTTAGAAGCAGTAGGAATTTGTTTTGGAGGTTTGAAACATGACCATCAGTTCCCTCATTTCTTTGAAATCCAGCAGAGCCTAGAGCAGAATTTGTGAGGGTCTCATTGGACTTCTTTTATATCACTTACATGATGCTACCAACCTTTGTGGTTTGTAGGCTTGCCCAGGAGCAAAACCGCTGCAGAATTCCAAGAAGTACATCTCTATTTTAATGCTTTCTACTGTTGCCTGTATAGTCTCCATTAAAGCCAATCAAGAATAGCAATTTAGAGTGGTACATAAATGAAAGCATGTTGTTTACCAGGACACTGTGGGTCTATATTGATGTAACATGTTGATTTGGAACACTGGAATTTCATTTGTATTTTTATGTTCTTTTTTTAAAGGGCAGTTTCCATGATCAGCAGTCCCAGAAAAAAAAAATAACTCCTTCAGTTCCATAAATTTTGTTTGTGAGCTGTCGTTGCCCCATTCATAAATCTTGTCTCGTTACGGTTCTTCAGAATGGTTTGAGCAACTTTCAGAGCTGTGTTCTTTGAAAGTTTAGAGGAACCTGAACTTTGGATATTGTCATGTTTTCACTGTTCTTTGTTTTTGTTTTTTTAACTAAAGCTATATAAAGCTTGTGGATTAAACAAAATAAATTTCTAAATTTAAACAGATGTTGGCTATTTTTATATGGACATTTACTTTGCTAATCGGCTTTATTTTGTGGAGAGTTAATGACTGCTCAGAGATGAGAAAGTGTTTGATCCACTGTGCTGGCTCTGGAAAAATTGGGGCTTTTAACTGGCCTGGGGGAGCAGGAAAAGTCCTTTAATTAGTGATGCTCGTGTTGAGTTCTTGCAAAGCAGGAGTCAAACAGCCTTCCCTGGGCAGTGCTCTGAGAGGATGGAGAAGCTTAAATGAAATATTTGCTGTGAAAATTGATGGTCAGAGCGAGTGAAGTGTTTCAAGGTCCTGCAGAAAATGACCAGCAGGTTTGATTGACTTGGAGGAGGAGCGGTGGTGGTGTGAGGGGAGCTCAGCTGAGGAGCCCTGGGGGCTCCCTGCCTTTCTGTGGAGTCACAGGGTGGGTTGGGTTGGAAGGGAGCTGACAAATCACCCAGTGCCAAGTCCCTGGTAATCACCCTGGCAACTTGCTGCACTGCTCCTGTGGAGTTCTTGTAGAAGCTCAAGCTGTGTTTCCAAAATCAGCTCCGTTCTGTAGGCTGAGGTTCCTCTCAAGGGGGAGTGGAGGATGCTTTGGAATTCTGTGTGTCCTGCAGCTGCAGTGGATGTGATGTGCCCAGTGAAGTGGGGCTTTTGAGGACTCCTTCCTTGCCATTGTGCAGGGTTTAACCTGAGGCAGGGCTGCTCTAGATCCTGGCTGGAAGGGGATGTTTTTTTCCACGTCTGTCCGGGTGAATTTGGTGCTCACAGAGCCGCAGACCCGGACTCGGGACGTGCTGATCCTCATTCACGTGGATTCCCCCGGGATGTCCTGGGCAGGGCCCGCAGGGGTGCAGCTCCCAAGGGTTTAATGTCTCCTTTATCATCCCAGTCTTGCTTCCACCCGGGTTTGGTGACCTCTGAATGCCTTTTAATCTTAGCACTAATAGAAGTTCTTTAAATATATTCAGGGTCTGAGTCACTGCTTATCTTCCCTCACACCTATTTCCATCTCCTGCCTCCAGGACTGCCAAAGGACCTCAGTGCTGGTTTTGGATGGGCCAGGCCTTCCCTCCACCTTTCCATCTCCCTTGCAGTTTCTCTTGCTGGTTCTCCCTCTGTCTTTTTTTCATTAATCCATAAAGAATGGTTTAGGCTTAAAGAGAGCAATTAAATACGGTGTTTAAAAAGAATGTAACTTCTAAACTCTGTTCAGCTTAGTGTTTTAATTCCTTCCTACTTACCCAGTCAAGCACTAACATTTCCTTTAAAAGCAGTTGGGGGATAATCAGCCCTCTCCTCTCCCAAGCTTTCCCTGCTGTTGCACAGACCCTTTTTAGCCCAGAATCTCTGCTGGGCTGGTTTCCATCTGCGTCTCTGCTGTTCACTGACACCACTGGATTCACTCCTGATCCTCTAATTGAGCTCCTGTCATCCAAACCCAAACTTGTCTGATCCCTTCCCCACTCCAGCTTCTTGGTTAACCTCTCTGTTTTTAAATCCTTTTATTTGTAGCTCAGAAATGACTCTGCAGGTGCTGGTGTGACGGGGCAGGAGCTGCTTGGATCTCTCTTACTCTCTTTATCCTGGATCTGCTCGTGCTGGATTTTGGCTTCTTGACCCCGGCCACCTTCCTGAAGTGACAGACACAGGGTCTAGGTAAGGGACTTGCTGCTGTAATTGTGTCTAACTCCACAAGAGTTTAATTGGACTGTGCAGTTGAAATGGAAGTGAGTCCCCAGGAGTGAGTGTGAGGCTGGGGTGAGTCACAGGTCAGTCTCTGTAGCTCCTGAAGAAAGATGTGTTTGTTGTGTCAACAGGTGGGACAATGGCAGGTGTGTGTGTGCAACAGTTCCATGTTCACAGAAACTCAGGGCTGGATTGTTAAATTTTTCCACTTGCGTGACTTTGGCAGTTTGCCTGGGAGTGCTGCGTGGAGCTTCCTAAGCCGAGGGATCTACCCCAAATTGCCTCAGGACACAGAACTGTTCTGCTGCTGCTTGGGCAGGGCCTGGTGCTCCCTGGGGGCTGCTGGGAGCCCAGGGATTCATCCCAGCACCGGGGCAGAGTTCTGTGCTCGGAGCCATCCCAAAACCTCACACAGCAAAGCTCCCTCATCTGACCCAAATCCATGTCCCGAGCAGGGAGGGCTGCAGGGAGGGACCTGGCCGTGGAGGAGCAGTGCTGCACTCTGACTTCATTCCTGCAGCACCAAACTCCAGATCTCTGGGTGTTGGTGTCAAAAGCAGCTCTGGGAAGAGCAGCTTTCAGCAGGGTATGGAGCTGGATTTTGGTGGAGTTCCATTCCAGCTGTTGTGTGTCATAACTTCCCATTTAGTACAGATCGTCTCATAAACCCTTGCTCTGTCTGCTTGAAGTCCACTGTGGATGTCACCAATGTGTCAAAGCAGTCGCAGCACTGGCACTTCCAATGGCATTGTGTTTCTCTTAAATCAGGTCTTACTCATTCCAATAAATTGGAATGATAAAGTGGACTTAATTATACCCCTTCCAGGATAATAAAAAGATTATTAAACCTCAGCACAATGGGGCAGGCAGTTGTGTATTCCCAGACTCTAATCAGCAGTTTGACTTTTGAACTTTGTGCTGCAATCCTGGATGAGTTCAAAGAGGCTGGGACTGCTCGAGTCCCTTCAGCTGAGCTATGAAACAACAATCAGGGATGGTTCCCACCCGCTGGCTGCAGGCAGAGGATGTCCTGTCCCAGCCACTCTTATCTGGGCTCCCTCTGGCTCAGAAATCAGATAGTCCCTGCCTAAAGTCCAGCAGGAACTGGACTCTCCTGCGGTGACACTCGAGGGGGTGACACACCTCAGCTGTTCTGCAGCCCTGGCTTTGTTCTGAGCCACGTTCTGGGGGAAAGAAGTGCTTTGCTTTGTTTTCACTTGTTCTGTTTAGTTCTGACTTGGGCCAGCACGTTTCCTTCTGCTGTGAGCAGAGCTCGGGGAGCGTCCAACATGGTTAAAGATCTCACAGTCTGCTGGTGATGGTTTGTGTTTGCTGCTTGGCTGCCTGGAGGCAGTCGGGCACATAGAGGGTGAATTTTTCATTTATCTGATCCTGAGTGTAGATTTAGCCTTGGGAAGATGCCTGGGAGGGGTGGGACTGATTTTGATTGCTCTTAAAGTAGTGGAACAACCAATACCGAGAGAGATGATGTTCGGAGGGGTCCCCAGTTCTCACTGCAGCTTTGTACCTACACTGCTCTGCAGATGGTTTTGCCTGTATTTTACCAGGCTGGGGATGGCTGGAAGCTGTTCCTGGAGGAATGAGGATCAGAGTTTGTCGTGGAGCTGGAAAGCAGGGTTTGGGTTTAGAGTTTTTTCCCCAGTCTTTTATTTAAAAGCGTGAACCACGATGTGCCTCCTCTGGGGTTTGCTGGTGTCGTGTGGGGGCTCTGCCCAGGCAGTGAACGGGAGTTGTGTGGATCCAGCCCATCTCCCAGGGAGGGAAAATGCTGCGGAATTCTTCCTTAGCTGGGAGTGTCGGATTTTGTCATGGGATTTGTAATGGGAGCCGGCCAACTCCCGGGGCAGGTGAGTCAGGTCTGACGCCCAAACCTCGCTGGGTGAAGCCAGGATTGGAGGGGAGTGACTCACGGGGCCACCCGTGCTCCTTTGTGCCACATATTCTGCTTTGGGGTTGTGCTGAGCCTGGTTTGGGGTTCGGATAATCCTAAAAATCAGTGCTGCAGGAGGGAACGTGATGGCTCCCAAAGCGGGGCCGGGGTCAGTGGCAGGAGCACAGCTCCCTATGGATTGGGATTTGAGGCAGGGGGAGAAGACTCTGAGCCTTCAGTGCAAGGTGTTTTAATCACCCAGTAATTCATTATCTGTAGAGTTCGTGTTGTGGTGGATTCTGTAAGAATTGTGGGTTCTCCATTTGGGATCAGTCTGTTGGGAATTGAGTGGGGAACACATCCCAGGGCCAGGTGTGGGAGTTGCCCTGCGGGCCAGGCCCCGGCTGGGGTCAGGAACCGTTCTGAGCTCCCCCATCTGCTTCCCCGGCCTGGGCAGTTGCATGCAGGAGGGATGTGGGGTCCGGAGCGTCCTTCCTCCCACACAAAGGCAGGATGCGGCCGCCCCGGCCGCTGCCGCCATCAATGGGGCTTTGTGTGCCGAGCAGGGCTGGAGCCGCGTGTGCCCAGCAGGGACGGGGACAGGGGCTGTGAGCAGTGGGGCTGCAGCTCCCACAGCCACCCCGGCTGCTCCCAAGGGAGGGTTAAATCCCGGGGCAGGGGCTGCGTGGGGAAATGGAGAGGGACCTTGTCCTGGAGAGCTCGGGCTGCTCTCTGCGGCTGCGGGAGGGGAGAGGGGCTGGGCCTGTGCTGGTCCGGGCAGGGGTGGGCGATGCTCCGAGTCCCCGGGAAGTTCGGAATCCTTGCGTTTCGTTTAAAAGAAAACACGGAAAACAGCTGTCCTGGGAAAGCCGAGCTGGGGGGAAGGGAATTGCAGGGAATTGTTCAGTTCCTCCACAGAGGCTTTGTGTTCAGGCCAGGGGCAGAGCTGCAGCTCGTGTAAATTGTTGTGGCTATGAAATAAATGGAATTCTGCTGCCGATGTCAGCTGGGGAATGGCCTCTGGAGAGGAGGCTCAGTGTGAGGGGCCGGCTCTCCAAAGCACGTGCGGTCCTTATCTGCTCAGCCAGACCTTCCTGTGGCTTCTGTCCCCACCCTGACCTGTGCCAATGCCGTGTCCTCCTCTGGGCTGGCCTCAAGTGCTACCTCTGTGTTGTCCATCCCCTGACCTACACATGGGGTGGCAGAAGGGGGTGTCTGTGGGGGGACAGCCTGGGAATCTCTCAGGAGGTTATTTACCTGTCAGGGCTTTTTGTAATTCCTCATTCAGGCTTCAAAACCCGAGCTTCAGATGAAACGAAAGCCGGCAGAACAGTGGTGAGAAATGTGGATCCCTTTCAGGAATAACCCCCCATGCTTCCCCTCTCCAGGAGGGAGGAAGCTCCCATTAAAAATTGATAGTCTCCCTGTCAGTGGGATTTTAATTCAGCAAGTGGGTTTGACTACTGATGTGAAAAAAATTACCTTTGTCACCATGCTGATATTTTTTTAATGATACAGAAATGGTTTGGCACCTTTCCAGCTTATTAAAACCTTTGTGAGTCCACAGGCACCGGCACAAGGGGACGAGAAGGGAAAATTACATTAAGTGCATGATTGGCAAAACAAAATTTAGCTCTTCTTTATTTATTTATTTTTAATCTATTACAAGCCTGTGAATGGGTCCTTCTATTATTTATGGAGGAAGATAAAGGGAGCCGTCCCTGCGGCTGCAGGCAGACTCCGCTTTCAGTTCAACTCTTCTTTCCAGACAGGGAAAGTGGACACCTGCTGTTATCCAGGACAGAGATAAGTGAGTGGAGTTGTGTGAAAAGGGAGAAATGCTCCTGTTTTGGGGAGAACAGGGCCCTGGGGATGATTGAAGTCCGCAGGCCCAGGGTTTATGTCAGTGCTCCGTGAGCCCCCAGCGCACACAGGGTACATTTCTCCACTGGAAAAAAGCGTCCCCTGTCCCTCCCAAGGGGGTCAGGCTGTGTCAGCTGGTGCATCCCACGAGCTGAGGCACCCCAGGGTCTCCATCCTGCTCTGGATCAGCTGCAGGAGCTGCTCTGCGGCCCCAAGGCTTTGCTCTGTCCTCACCCGAAGCGCGCAGCTCGTCCCAAGGTCGGCGGCGTTGCCAGTGGGGATTTGGGCCCTGTCCAGCTCTGCTTCCTTCCTCCCTGCCCTCAGCCCAGGGCCTTCCCCTGCCTGCACAGCAGCACGGACACTGCAGCCACGTTAATCCCATTCCGTGCTCCCTGGCCTTCGCTGGGGGTTGTGCAGGGAGGGGCTGAGGTCAGCGCTGAGCTGGGAATGCCGCGGTGCTGTGGGAGAATCCTCCTGGTGTCCCCCTCCTCCCTCAGTGTCCCCCCAGCAGCACGGGTTCAGCGCTCCCTGGTGATGTAATGAAGATTCCTGTTGATCAAAAGCTTGATGAAGCTCGTGATGAGCAGTGTGTGGTGATAACTGAGGCTCTGCCGGCAGCTCCGGAGGCCACTTTGCTGCAGAGAGGCCGAGGAGGGGCTGGCCCTGCTGCTGCCATCCCCTGGGAGAAGGGGTGGGTGGACAGAGGGGTTTCTCCCTGCTGCCAACAGAGGATTTGGGTTTATCCTCTCCAACTGCACATCCTACTATCAATGAGCAGCCAGGCTACCATTTGAATTTTAATGGCATCACAGATGCAGCACTGCTAATTGCTCATTTGCTTATCTGGAATGAGTTTTAAATCTGTGAAAGAAACCTGAATCACAGAAACCTCTTGTGCAGCTGATTAGGCAGGGTTAGAAAAGCAGCTGGCAATTCCTCCCCTCTGTCATCTCTGTTTCCATCCCATTGCCCACCTTGCAGCACTGATCAGCTGGGAAGTGATGCATCTCACCTAGGAATACTGGGATTCATGGCTGGGATTATGGCAAATTATTTAAAAAGGAAAAATCCCAGATGAGATGGTCTGAGAGCCTGGGTGGGTTTGGACATCTCTGGCTGGGCTGGGCTGGGGGCAGAGGGGTGGCTCCAGTCCTCAATTATCTGTCCTGGTTTTGCACCTAAACTTTTGGCTGTAACTGGCTGTTATCGTTAGCCAGTAGGAGCAGGAAGAGCCTTATAGCAATCACGGTGTGGACAAACCACCAGGGTAAAGAGGTGATAATTAAAATTGCATAAGCACGTACCCAGTGATCTGAAATACCAGAATTTCAGCCTGAGCAGGTCGAGCGTGTGCTGCAGATAAGGAGCAGGGAGATGGGAAGATTTGGGAACTCTTTGGCCCTGCCCTGCAGGATTGTTGTCGTTCTCCCCATCTGCAGGGCACAAGTGGCTTTGCTGGGGACCGCAGCTGCTTTTTGAGTCAGTGACTCAGGAGGTTTGGGTTCAGTTCCCTGCCCTGCTGTGGGCATCCCAGGGACTTGGGATGTCATTCCCTTGGCACCGCCTCAGGCTGCAGGGTTTGGAGAAGGTGGAGTTTCTGTCGCTGTGTTTGGAGAGCTGGAGCACTCTACGTGCTGCTGCCATGCAAACAATTCTATCAGGGAGATTATTTCTAAATCCTGGTAGAACTGCGGGATCTTGGCCTCTTGTCCTGCCCACATTTCCTTTTCTTTCCCAAGAACTTGGAAAAAAATCTGGCTTCTTCCAGTGTGACTCAGATAGGAGGAAATAAACCCCACATTCATCATCATCGTCACTGCTTGAGTCAGATCAGCATTTACGCCATCAGTCCGGAGCAGGGTGGCTGGGGGAGAGGTGTTCACTTTGTTCCTTGGGATAAATGTCATTAATCCCAGACATGGACTTGGCCCAGAGAACCTCCTAGAAAGCTCAGGGGGTTTGGGATCCCTCCTTTGTGGTGCCCAGCTTCACCCAACAGAGCAGAGCAGAGATGTAAAACTTCAGATGGTTTCCAGTTGTACAGAAGTGGTTTTGATTTTTGAAGGTGACAGTTCTGCCCTAAATTGGGATGGATTTTCAGGTGCCTACACTGATGGAATCAGAGAATCATGGAGTGGTTTGGGCTAGAAGGGACCTTAAAGATCATCCAGTTCCACCCCTGCCATGGGCAGGGAACTTTGCACTGTCCCAGGTTCTCATCCTTGGGCACTTCCAGGGATCCAGGGGCAGCCACAGCTTCTCTGGGCAATCTGTGCCAGGGCCTCACCTCCCTCACAGGGAACAATTTTTTCCTAATACCCATGGCTTTGGATCAAGCCAGCCTGGAGATAAAGAGGTTTTGGTGTTGGACTTAGGTTTTTGTGGTTTTTTTCCTCTCTGATGTTGGGCTACAGCCTGTTGGTGTCATTGCTGTGATTGGATTGATGCCCTGCAGATCCATTTGAGGGCTGCTGGAAGCTGGGAAGGAGCTGGTGCTGGAGCTGCTGCTTCCCTTTCCCCACACACAAAGGAGCTGGCAGAGCACAGAGGCTGCGCTGCCTTCACACCTCCCCTTCCCCCGGGGTCCCTCCGAACCTGCAGCCCATTAAAAACCCACATCAAACAGAGTTTCTTCCATTTCAGCTCCGTGACAGAAGCCGGTCCATGGTGCTGAAACCCATCAGGGAGCTGCTGGGATACAATGGACAGGGTTCATTAGGGGAGTCCCCAGCTCCCGGCAGCTTCCAGGTTTTTCAGATGATGGGAATTCAGCAGGAAACCTCGGTGGTGGCATTTGATTGCTGCTTCAGGGGACTGGGGCTGATTTAACCACTTCATCAACCTCAGCCAGGCAAACCTGGGGTTGTTGTTTGGGGAGAAACAGGTTGTGTAGTGCGTTTTTCATAGCCAAATCTCCTTATCAGCCCAGGTGTTTGAATCACTTGCGGACTAACCTTAAAAAAAAACAGCCAATACCTGAATTTATTTACTTTCAGGCAACTTCTGTACATAAAGGTGGGGAAATAGAGATTTTGATCAGGCTCACAAAACTCTCTTTTTTTTCTTCTCTTTCACAAATAACTTTTCAAGCCAGAAATGCAGTGGATTTGGGGTTTTTCTTGAAGGAGCTCCTTGTCCATGTGCACCTGCATGGTGCTGCCATGGTGAGCTTTCCCAGCACTCAGACCCAGCTCCCTGCACAGCAGCTCCAGCTCTGCCTCTTGGTCCTTTCCAGGTGTCTTCCTGCAGAAGGGAGAAGCCCAAATCTTTGTTTCCTGATGCTCACAGCAGAGGACAGGCTGATATCTGAATTTGGAAAGTAGGGCAGCGAGAAATCCCGGGCAGAGCACTGGCAACAGCCTCCTGCTGAAAGGGGGAGTCAGGCATTCAATCACTCCTGTTGCGTGTGTGGTCCTGGGAGCCAATTTTCCTTCTCCCCCTCCTTGGATATCACCTCCAAAGGCAGGGAGGTGACAAGCACTTTATATTCTGTATTCCCCCATGTTCCACCGGCACTGGAGGAAGCGAGGTGAAAACTTTGCCTGTGTCAGCATTCCCGAAAATCTGCGCCCGGTGCCTCCGTGGAGGGGACCCACGGCAGAGGGAAACCTGCAGACAATGCCTGCTTTGTCCCCCTCCCTGCTCCTCGGGCGCGGGAGATGCTGAGTCCAAACATTTAACCACAAAATGCATTAATTACCATCCAGCTCCCTGGGGGAAGGACCATATGCCAGTAACCAGGGGGGAAAAAAAGGGAAAAAGCATGGAAAGTCCATTGATTGTTAAATGATTCCAACTGCAATTATTGCCACCGAAAGTTCGTGATGAGCATTTCCTAGAAACGTTGAGTTCTCCAATCTCTGCGCTCAGAGCGGTGTTAATTTGGGCCGTGGAGCAGAGGAGCGACCCAGAAACGGTGGGATGAAGTCACCTTCCCACATCATGCCATGGGATGTGTCCTGTGCTGCTGTAGTTCTGCCTCAGCCCCCAGCAGAGAGCTGCTTGCTGTGGGAATTCTCCCCAGTGACAGCTGTGAGCTCCGGGCCGGCTCCACGCGTGTCCTCAGCTGCTCAGGGCAGCTAATCCTAAAGTTTGGCATCCACCCCGGAGGAAAATGAGCTATCCAGGGACAGCTGGTTGGGAATTACAGCAAACTGCAAACAGTCTGACACCAGCAGAAGTTGGATTTCCCCCGCACTCCCTGAAGTCTGGCGGGCTCCTGCCCTCCAGCAGCTCCAAAAGCAAACTCTGCTCAGCTCAGGGGCAATGAAAGAGGAATGAGCCGTAACAAAATCGTCTCTCCCACGTGGCAGGTGATGGATGGAGCCCAAAATCCTGCTTGATGCCTGGATGGGAGGGAGGAAACTCTTGGGGTTACTCTGCTGAGGGGGTACCAGCTCAGCAGAGCATCCATGGCACGTGGGCTGGGCCGGCAGTGACTGCGCTTCCGCTGCTGCATCCCAGCCCAGGATCCCAAATTAGCTCTGGAATGGGAATGCTGGTATTTTTAAACCAGGGTGTGTCAGTCCTGCCTTTCCTTTAATAGGTGTCCCTGGGCAGGTTCTTCTCCCGTCTCAGTCCAGCACGGCTTTAAGGAGCTCTAATGAACCCATCAGTCAGGACAGGCTCCTGCTTTCAGCCACAGCCAGCACTGGATTCTCCTTCCCAAACTTCCTCAGCAGCTTTCTGCTCCCAGCAGTTTCATTATGCTTTAAAAAAGGGGATGTATCCCACTGAGTGACAACATGACCTGTGTGCTGAGCTCCTCCCGTGCCTGAAAAATTCCCCGTGGAAATAAAAACCCATTTTTGAGCCCCGGGGTCAGCGTGGCAGCGAATTCCACCAGAGGAACACGCACAGCCAGGGCAGGAGAGGGCCTGCTTTGATATCTTTAACATCTGATGCCTCCACTTTCAAAAGCACTTGGAAAGTCTGAGATGGAAAAATAGCTGCAGAAAGGCCAAAAGTGCCGGAGAAGTGAAACAATCACGCGTTGTTTTGCTGCTCTGCCAAATAGGAACAAACCTCCTGAATGCAGCATAAAATAATATCGAGGGAGTGACCCACTGAGCACACCTGGGGGGCCAGAATTGCTTTGTTCCCACTCCCAGGCTTGGTGCAAATTTAGCTTTGAATGAGTTACTGAACTTTCCTGACTCATTCCTCACTGCTGTTAAAGGTGGGTGATGCTCATTTCCCTATGGATTGTTAGGAGAACTGGTGATTTATTATGTAAAGCGTGGACAAATTAAGTCTAAGTGTTATTTAAAAAAAATAAATAAATCCAGAATAATACAAGCAGCAATTACTGAAGGAGGAAAGAATCGAGAGCTTTCAAGACTGTTCTGAGCATCGTTTGAGGTTTCATTTGAATGGGGAGCATGAGGGGTTTGGTAAGTGGCAGCTGGAAACCAGGAAAATGTCATCTGAAAGTGAAATAATTGAAAAGATATTAAAACAGAGCCAGGGCTGGTGCAGCTGGGTATAAATGAAATAAGCTATTAGCTGCTCTGCGAGATCCCAGCATGGGAGAGCTTTTGTTAGAGCAGAAATGCAGCAGTGGTGAGGGAAAAACAGCCCTGGCAGCTTCTTTGCGGGGCTGGGGAACATAAAAAGGCCCTGGGTGCCTTGCAGACCTCAAATTTGTTACTCTACACCCACCTTTGCGGGCGCCGTGGGAGAGCTGTTTCTTTGTGCTGAACCACTGCCTTTTCACAAGCAGGTGGGTCTGTGCTGTGGGGAGCCTTGTAAAGTACTGCAAGTTTGACAAAACGCTGTGATTTTAAAGTTTTTGGTGAAGCAGAGAGGAAGGCTCAGTCCTCGGCTGAGGGGGAGTACCTGGCTCAGTGTTCCTTGTCCTGGATTTAGGACTCAGCTCCTGTCCTGTCCTTTCCCATCTGACAGAGGATACAACTTTCCTTTGCCCCTCGTTCAGCCAGTTCCTGAATCCACATTTGGCCCTAACTGGTGCAAATTTCTTACTCTGCCAGAAAAGTGAAGGCAAAGCCTAAGACAGATGCTTGTGGAATGTCTCTGGGACAATCCCATTTAAGGGAAATTTCTTCTCTCCTGTCCCACCCACGTTCCAACAACAACGGTGGGATGGTGTCCTTCGTGGTACAGGCTGCAATTAATGAATGGGTAATTACGGAGGGAGGTTCCTGGCCGGGGCTGGACTGCACAGCCCCACATCAGCTTGGTTCCAGTGACACATCGATTTCCAGCTCAGACTGTCCCACCCTGTGAATCAGCGAGATTCCTTGGACTCTACACCACCCAGAGACGAAAATTCCCCTGGCTCTCAGGGAGCTGGGGCTGTCCAGAAGCTGCAGGAATGGGAATGTAAGGACTTTGTCACATCGGTGGCCCAGCCCTGTCAGCACCGGCGAGGGGCTCCCAGCAGTTTTTCCTGCTCCAGATGAATTCAAGGGCATTCAAAGCTGATATTTGCGTAAAGACATCCGGTTATGCAGAACCGAGGGCAGCAAAACGCCTGGAGAGAGAGGAGGTTTTGTTATTAGCAGCGAGCGCTCCGCTGGTACCCATTGGAGCCATCCCGGGCTGCATTTGGGTACAAATTACAGGGAGGCTCGTCCCGGGTCACAGACGGCACCGGAGTCACCCCGGGCCACCTCGGGGGACGCCGCAGCCCCGGCCTGCCTTGGGAACCGCTCTGCCGAGACGCTCAGGTGCAGCTCCACTCAGACTATTAAAAACAGAGTCTGGGCTTCCAAAAAAACAAAAAGCAAGGACTGGGAGCAAGGGCGGGAGACGCCGAGGCATAAAAGCCGCTCTGTTCCTGAGGGCTGGGCTCCGGCAGGCGTGAAGCCGCATGGGGAAAATGTGATCGCGGGTTCTGCTATTTTGGTGGAAAGGCTGGAAAAAGCGCAGTTTCCTTCCGTGCTGATCTTTCACACAGTTCTCCCGCACATTTTTCTGTCCAGCTCCTCAGTCCCTGACCTTAATAGTGAGGGGAAAACTAGACTGGAGACTCAGCTGCCTCTTGGCATTGATTTTTCGCCCCGCCAGGGAAGGAGCTGTTTGTGCCGCTCTGCTGCGGTGGGTCCGTGAGGGGGAAGTTTCTGAATTTCAAGCTTTTCGCTGAGGGTGAGGCGGGCTGAGGCCGTGGTGGGGGGGACACGTACCGCGACCCCTCCGCGGTGCTGGCAGCGCCCACAGAACTGCGGCCCCGCCAAGGCCGCTCCCAGACCTTATCACCGGGCACGGCACCACGCCCGGCTGACACGGGGGTGCTCCCGCGGCCAGGGGGGCACCGCGGGACCCCCGTCCCCACCGGCCCCCGCGGCCACCACGGCCGGCGCTGCCCCCTCAGCGCTGTCCCCTCACGGAGGCCACGCCCCTCGGCGATGTCCCCGCAGAGACCACGCCCCTCACGGAGGCCACGCCCCTCAGCGCTGCCCGGCATTGTCCCCTCAGGGAGACCACGCCCTCTCCACAGACCACGCCCCAATCACGACCACGCCCCCTCATCAATGCCCCCTCCATGATTGCCCCGCCCCGGCACA
>VZTX01012744.1:29861-65933 GCA_013400915.1 Pardalotus punctatus
TCACGGCTCCCTCGGGCCGCTCCCTGCGGACCCCGCTCCCTGCGGACCCCGCTCCCTGCGGACCCCGCTCCCCGCCCGCCTTCTCCCCCGGCCCGGCGGGGGAAGCCGCTCCGAGCAGCCCCGCACACCCCGCGGGGCGGCTCCCGGCGCGGTGCGGGCACAAAGCGGAGCCGAGGGCGTGTGCCCGGCGCCGGGAGGGAGTGCGGGAGCCGCGGTGAGTCAGAGCGCGCCGATGGAGCGGGCGATAGCGCGGCCGGACCGCGGGCGAAGTCACTTTTGGGAAGAAGTGCGGGCAGGATGCGTTGTGCTGAAGATTCCCTGGCCGGAGCAGAGGGTGCCGCGGGTGCGGGGCAGCGCCGCGGGCACGGGGGAAGAGCCGAGCGCCACAATGGATCGCCCTCGCCCGGTATTGTCTGCCCAGCGCGGCGCAGGAAGGCGGCAAAAAGACAGCAAAAGCACGAGTTTCTCCTCGCTCCCCGCCCAAAAAG
Organism: Pardalotus punctatus; assembly: GCA_013400915.1. Taxonomy (NCBI): domain Eukaryota; kingdom Metazoa; phylum Chordata; class Aves; order Passeriformes; family Pardalotidae; genus Pardalotus; species Pardalotus punctatus. The sequence continues at coordinate 30,350 of VZTX01012744.1, forward strand.
TCTACTTTTTATGTCAGGAAGACAATATGCAAAGGATCACCAGGTTTTTATCCAAACTAGAAGAATGAGCATGTGTTGTACTGCCCTTATCGGGCAAAGATACCATATGGTATCTCCACATGTTTTGCATTCATTTATTGCTGTATGATGCAATATTTTGCATCCTCCGGGGCTCTGGTGATACAGCATCTGACTTTTACTTCATATCAAAAGTAACACCAATTACTCTGTGCAATCTTCTCTTTCTGTGCTTAAACGTCCTTTAATGAAAGTCTCTGCAGAAAAGTATTTAAATTCTTCAGATGAAGTTTCTTCCAATTGCAGTGAGAAAAATCAGAGATCTCTTCATCTGGGAGCTTGGGAATTGCTTTGTATAAAAGCCACGATGACAAACATGAGCATTTCCAGCTAGACCTTTGAAAATAAGTTATTTAATATAGGTTTTATTTCTTAAATGATACTCTAGAAGTGTTGAATCTTTCCTCCATTCAAAGAGGCAGTAACGGGACCCAGGGAGAGCAGTGAAGGATTCCAGACCTGATTTTGGTCAGAATATTTAGGCTTCTAGTGTAGAGGTTAGAACTTACAACTGCAGCAATTAAGTTACAGTTTACTTTGAATTATTTATAGCAGTGGGTCGTTAATATAACATGCCAGTTTATCTTCATCTGTCCTAAAGTTCACTGGCTGATTTTTTTCTTATTTTTAAACAAATTGGAACAGTGATTGACGGCAGAATGATTTGGGGGCAGAGGAAATAAGCTTTGTGGGTGTGTTTAAAGAGAATATTTCATGCATGAGGAGTGACATAGAAGAGGCTGTAAAAATAGTTTTGAGAGAGATGTGTTCATTCTGATTACTTCAGAATTGGACCAATAAAGCTTTGAGATTACAGGAAAGGGAGAAATCAGGGAACTTTTCTGTCCTTTTCGATTGAAACTTCTCTATTGGCATGGGCTTAAGAAGACTAAATTTGGGGTTATCAGTGAGGAATTTTTCCCTCAAGGAAACCTTTTCCCGGTGTTATGGATGAGTGCTGCCTGCTGAGCACTGTCTGCCCTAAGGACAAAGTTCAAGTTAAAATAAGTTGTTCTTGTCTGCCTTCGTGATTTTCAGGTAAAGGTTATTTCCCTGTAAAATCCTTCAGATGTTAGGGTTCAGACAACCCCCAGCCCCAGCAGACAGACCAAAATAGTTGTTTTGCTTGGGTGTTACTGCCTGTCCTTCACTTTATTGAAGCTGTTCAGGATTATCAGGACAGCATTTTTGTCAAGCAAATAAAATCTTGTTTTCTGACTCATTTAGATGCTCCCTTCAGAAAACGCAAGCAGAATATGTTAATTGAAGAAAACCAACAGTGTCTGTCTAGAGGAGCCCTAAATCTGGATTTTAGTGATTATTTTTTTCCTCTGTCAATGGGATGTTCAGCTGCAGTTTTTTCACGTGGTTGTGGCTGCGATTTAGAAAAAATCTGAAGATCCTGGGCGTTTCTCCACGTAGATAATCACTTTTCAAGCCGTGTCTGGGATCTACCTGTGCACTGTTAGCCAGGGAGGCTCTTGGGGCAGAGGTAGTGGAAAGGGTTCTGGACCAAAATCGAGCTCTCAGCCCAACGCCCGCGGCCCAAGGGCGGTGACTGCATGACCTGAGCACAAAGGATTGTAGCAGCCAGACTGAGATGAAACAAAGGTAGGGATTAAAGCTTGAGAAACAAACCTGTGAAGCAGGAGAAACGGTCTGGCTCCGTGCCCGAAGTGTGGGGTTTGAGCCTTATTAAATTGTGATCAGTAACAAAATAGGATGGGCGCAGGCTGGGGAGGAGAGCACGCATGGCTGGGTTTCAGTTGGGAATAACTCAGGGTGTTGTCACCTGCACGGTGGTACGATTTTTTCCGGAGGACAATGGATCAATCTGCTGTAACTTGTATGCTCATAGTCGGTGATAAATCCATGCAGAATTAGGGTTTTTAGGTAAGAAAATCTGTCACGGTGCTGATTAATCTGGTTCTTGGTGCCACAAGGACAATTTTCAGCTGATTAATCTGGTTCTTGGTGCCACAAGGAGAATTTTCAGCTGATTAATCTGGTTCTTGGTGCCACAAGGAGAACTTCCAGCTGATTCATCTGGTTCTTGGTGCCACAAGGAGAACTTTCAGCAGTTTCTCATTCAGCCAGTGGGCTGCCTGTGGTCTTTTTTAAGAGAACTGTAAATATTTTTCAAGTCTTTTCTCTTGAGAGCTGATTAGGAGAAACCAGTATCTGATTTCATTTAGTTTCCTCGTATGTGCCATGTTTTATTAATGAGGGAGGCTTCCATTGTCTAACAGGAATATTTTTATGTGCCCTAGTGGCATTTCAGAGCAGTGTAGGCTGCATTGTGGTGACTGCGCTCGGAGAAACTTGAGCTCTGGGATCTGAGTGCAGCTCAGATAGGTCACTTGTAATAACAGCTGCACTTTAGTTGATGGTGTGTGGAATTTTATTGTAAATAAAAAACGTGGTGAAGTGTAGAAATGACAGGACAGAGTTACAAAACTGCCTGTGCAGTTCCTACAAGGGAGTGTGAGAGGATGGAGATGCTGAGAGCTCAGCCCTGGCTGTTCTGGAGGGCACTCAGTGATGGCATCCTCTGCTAATACCAAGGTGGAGACACAGAGGGTCAGCAAGTTCAGTGTTAAAGGAAACAAACACCAGGCTCCATAAACAAGAAATTCACACTGGCGTGGGATGGGTTAGAGCACATGGAGGGAACCATTGAGGAAGGTCTCTCTGCTGAGTAACGTGTGTGTACTCGCTAATTAATCAGGTCTTGGATTTCTGGCAGCTCTCAAATAAGATGTCATTGCGAAATTGGGCACCTGTGTTGAAAATCAGATAGGGTCTACTGTCTGTTTACCTTTGAATTGTACTGTCAGTGAAAAAAAAAGCTGTGACTTCACATTTAATAAATACCCCCCCTCTGAAACACTCCCAGTGACTGTAGCAGAAGCTTGTCCCCATCTTTGTGTATCTGAACCAAACAGAGATTTGGCAAGTGAGCTGTTTGTCTTCCGGGCTCGGGCTCTGTTGTGTTCAGAGATGCTGGGGCAGGAAGGGGATGTGTGCATCTCCAGCAGCAGCTCCCGGGGAGCTCGGGGATTGCTGGGGATTCAGGTCTGCCTTTGTCTCACCCCGTGCTCGTTCCCTTACGTAAGCTCTGCTGTGTCGCTCTGCAGCCCTATAGCTCTGTACATTGGTTTATCACAAACCATCCCATCAGCTTCTTTGGCATCAATTTTTTTTTTCACCCACAATGTTGCTGTACAGTTTAAAGGCGCATTGGTACAAGGAAATAACAGGACCGGAGACAGGCAGTGCTGCTTCTCAGAGATACTCTTGTCAGGGTTATTGCTTGATAATCTTATTAGATAAGTCTCCTCCTTATGCACCAGATCATCCTTGGAGGGTTTGATGTAACCTCAGCAGCTGAGAACCTCCTCAGCCTGTCTTTGATATGTGTTTGGTGTAGACAGCAAAATGTCATGTGAGGGTTGTTTCTTGGGAGTGTTGTAAAGGAGCCCTTTATAAACTGAGGTGTGACCATTTTGTTGTATCCTGTCCTCAGTGGGTATAAATCAGGCCTGTTCCTTCTTTAGCCAGCAAACTGTAATTCCTTTAAACTCTGCCTGGGAAAGTTCTCACAGCCAGAAACATCCTCAGCTTTTTGATTTGAGTCTGGTTGGTGAAAAAGGAACCGGTGCACTTGGTACAGAGTTTTTTAAGAGATGGTCTCCAGTGTAAATGTTAATTTTTTTTGCAAATCATTGGTAAATAAGCTTAAAACCTCCTGGCAATAATTTCCAGAGGGATTACACACATGAGTTAGCTTTCCTTCAGTCAGGAATTGCTTCTGAGTAATGGTTGTATTCCCTGGCGCCCCTTCTTTCCTCCCCAGTGATTAACATCCAGACAGCTCTGATTGTCAGGAGAACTTGTGTTTGACTTTCCAGCTGAAATATGTCTTAACACTCAGTCACTTCTCCTCCTTTCCCCTCAGAGGGATCTGAAAACTCTGTGAGTTCCCGAATTTCAGCTGGTGGCCTGTCACAGGCTGTGGATTGGGTTGTATGGCCATGGGCAGTGGTGCCTGTGAGTCACTCCCTCCATGGGTCAGATGCCGTGGACACATTCCTGGAACACAAATCCTGCTACAAAAGGCAAATCTGTCCTCAGTTTTCCCAGCTGGAGTTTCTCAGGGTGTGCACTGAAGGCTGGAAGTGGGAGGAAAAGCCTGTGTGTCGGAGCACGTGTTGTGGGGCAAACTTTAGGGCCTGGAGGCTGTCAAAAGTCAGGGGTAAATGAACACTGAGGATCCCAGCCTTGTCCTGGTGCTTTTGTGTGTCAGTCTGTGACAGGGTGAGGAGCTCACAAAGCAGGGAAGGGCATCGTGAGCACCAGCATTCTTGTGAAAATGCATGAAGGGCATGAGAATCCTCTCTAAAGAGAGTTTTGTGTGGACATGAAGATATTGGATTGTTGAGCAGTAAGGAGATGGGAGGAATCCTTACATCAGTTTAGGGAGTGGGTGGGAGGGCCTGCTAATCTGGCAGTGGGCAGCCCTGGGACAGTATTAGCATGCTAAGAAGTTGGTAATCATCCCCCTCCCAGCCTCGGGTGACTCATGGCACTGTCTGCTCCTTCCCTGGCTGTCCTGACCTCATCCTGGGCATGGAAAGAGTTCTTTATTCGAGGAGCAAGCCTGTCTGTCTTAGTTGGAATGGGGTGAGCAGAGAAGTCCTTGCTTCTCCAGCTGGATGTGGATTTTTGAAGGTTGAGTTGTCTCTTCCAGAAATCTGTTTGGAAGAATCTAATTGGGGAATTCACTGAACTCCAAGCTAAACAGCAAGCTGTGTACTCCAGGAAGTGACTGTTGGACTCTAAAGTTTGATTTTTAAAAGTGTTCATTAGCTCAAAGGGACAAAAAAAGCCCTGGACTGTTATTTTCTCACCAGTGTGAGCGTGTTCAGATTGTCTTTAAATGAAACATTTATTGTGATGTGACAAACACAAGGCCTACACACTTTTGTAACAGTGCCTGCATCAATTCCAGCTTCTGGCTGGGCTGGACATACCACTTAAAAATCCACAAGAACGACTTTTAAGGCTGGATAACTGTACTTGGCAGTAATTGGATTTGTTGCCTTGTTTTGGTAGATGTTCTCTTTTCCCAGTGAACTGAGCAGTGCAGTTCTGTGAAGCCTGAACTGGAGAAAACAAGGTGGTTTTTGTCTGCCAGGGAAGACACTTGGTTTGTCTAAGACAACAAAATTTAATTAAGGTGGTGGTTGGTTGCAAATTGATGGTTCATGGAAAAATAATTTACATTTGTATTTGTTATCCATCTAATTTGATTTTTATCTTCAAAGTTCCTGGTAAATAACCTGTAACAAACAGCTTATTGTCCTAACCAGGTCTGGGGCTTTTTTCCCTGCATATTCTTCACTGTGGAATAATACAGTTTTACTCTTAAAATAGATGCTAGGTGCTCCTTTGTGGTATTAAGAATTTGTGGATATTGTAGCAGTTAGAACACCCAAGCCAAAAATTATGATGTTGTCTTCATAGGAGTTTAAATAGAAGTTTGACTCCAGGAGCTTTAAATCCTTTATTTAGAATATATTTTTCCCCTAAAAAAGATAATAGTTCATTTTTTATAAGACTTGTTTTGAGTAGTTTGGGGTTTTTAATTCAGGTCAAGTGCATTTGTGGGACAATCTAGATTTTTAGGGTGTTTGTTTCTGCTGAAGTGAAAAACATAAGCTAAACTGCTGTTAATTACAAACATCTTTGTGTGGGAATTCTCTGAGAGTTCAAACTTATTCCTTGTATTGTTGGCCAGACAAAGGGCAAGGAACTTACCCGAGGAAAGGAAATGACTGAGTTCTGCACACTGCATCTCCATATTAGGTATAAACTAAATATAGGAGTGTAATCCAGGAGTGAAGTCATATCTGTATATTTTCCTGAGAAGAGCTAATGAGATCAGCCAGTGCTACTGGAGCAGCTTCAGAGTTTTTTGGCTCTCTTGGAGCTTTACTACTTTGGCTGGAGTTTGCTGCTCTGTCCTTTGGAGGGCTGCTTTTCTGACATAAAGGAAATAACTTTTCGGCGTGATTTTATCTAAAAATAAAATCAAAGCAAGCCTGAGTAGATGTCCGTGGCCTTTCAGAGTGGCGTGTTGTGTGTCCTGGTGAGACAGCTCGTTCTGGGCTCAGGGAGATGGGGCAGCGTGTTCCAGAGGAGGAAACTTGGATCCCACAGCCCAGGGGAGCTGCACTTCAGTCAGGGAGGTGTCCTTTACTTGTGTTGGACAGGAGCGAGCCTTCCTCCAACCCTTCACTCTAAAATAAAAATTCCAGCCCCACTTTGGGTCTAGGATAATGTTTTTCCTCCCCAGAGCTTCTGAATGTGCAGTTGGCAGGGGAACAGGTTCAGAGCTGCGCTGCTCTTGGAGTGGCTGCTGAGAATTTGGGCCATTTCTTTCTGTATCAGCACATCCTTCTGCGGGCACCGCTGTTGAGAGGCCAGGCTGGAGGCAGCTGTGGTTTTAGCTGTGTATCCTGTTTGTGACCAGCACCTTGGAGCTCCCAGCTGGTGCCTTTTGGGCTGGGATTTTGACATGAACCCGCTCCTGGGAGGGTTCAGGCCGAGTGAGCTGGGCTGGAATGAGCTGGAGAAGGAGGAGCAGTGCCCAGGGTGGGGATGGAGCAGCCCTGGGTTGCTCCTCTCTGCTCATCTGCCCAGCCCCTGGCTCACCTCTGTCTCTAAATGAGGTTATAAAACACCACAGACGCAGGTCTGTGCTCTCCTGTCCCACGGAAGTGATGCTCGGTCGCAGGTTTATTTGAAGAACCCTGAAATGCCCCAGATACAAATCTGCCTTGGTTCTTCTGAGCCCCAGGGACAGAGTTGGCCGTTCTTTCCTCTCGTTTTGATGGTTCATGGTTTGGTGGGCGAGCTTTGGAAATGGGTCTCTTGGGCTGTGGCCAAGGCACACACTGTGCTTTAACAAATTTAATAAGGCCAGGGAGAGAGAATCACTGTCATAACCAATTCCTGTTCTGGGTTTATGTGCTAGAGACCCGAAGGCCACTTTCAGGGTCCTAAAAAAAGCCCTCAGCGCTGCAGAGTTAATTGTCTGCTTACAGTTTCCTACCAGAATATTGCAAGAATGTGTCAAGATGTTACACAGCACATTTTAGTCAGCGTGTCCTGCTGATCTTATGGGGTTTGTTCATCACGAGCTCTCTGTTTAAGGTGTTGCCCTGGCAAAGATGCCAGGCTTGTGCTGTTAGGGAATAATTGAATTTTCCTGTGCCAGGGCAGGAAGTGTCCTGGGTCTGTCTGTCCACGGTAAACCCAGCATTCTGTATTCCTGTCATTAAGCTCATTTCTTCACTGAAGAAAATGGGGATTTGTATTTAAAGCAGGTTTGGGTTCTGACTCTCCATCTGATTCTCCCAAAGGATGAACATGGGATAATTTCCGTTCTCCAAAGAACCGGGAGCACTTAATTAAATTCTACTGAATTGTGAACTTACTCCCGTACATCCTGAAGATCCCGTAGCTTTCTCCAAAAGCTTTCCAGTGAGAATCGGGCAGCGATGAGCAAGAGGTGCAGGGAAGTGTGCAGGACAATTCTGCTAATGATTCTCTTGGGAGCAGCATCCCAGGGCTAAAAATAGCATCATCCCAAAATGGTTCCAGGCCAGTGTGTGACACAGCGGTGACTTCTCAGGGGTAATAACTCGAGAGGCAGCTTGAATGGGCTGACAAACATTCCTGTGCCACATCTCCAGTAAGTGCAGGGACTCCAGTTAATTACTTTGAAGTACTTTTTGAGTTTAAAGGAATTTCAGCTGATGTGGAACTTGGGTTGATTGTGCATGGTACAAAGGTGAGGCAGTGGTAACTCAGGTTGGTTTTGCCCTGGGTGGTGTTCATGTCGGTCAGTATATAGCAAATATAGGCTAATTGTCTTAGGCTAATTATCCTAGGCTAATTATCCTAGAGAATTCCAGTTGTGAGCGCTCACCTGATGCTTTCTATTTTCTATTTTTCCTAGGATTTTCTGGAAGGACTGGCCATTTTAGGTAGCAATGATGGCCCGAATTGTTCAGTTGAGCTAAATTTGGGCAGGGTATGACATGAGGGTTTAACTTCACACAGTGTTCAAATTAAAAATTCACTTTCAAAAGGCACTGAAGGGCTCACACTGATCATGTCAAGATAAGGCTGATGTACAGGGGCTGGAAGCCTTATTTGGAGCTGGCTGAGGTCAATCTGCAGTTTGAAAATGAATGTGCGCTCTTTTCCTGGAAGATATTTTCTTATTTTTGGGTGCCATGTAACAAGAGTTTTGCTTGTTTTATCACTTCCTTTATGAAAAAAAGTGTTACCTTCTGAGTTCAGATGCATTTGAAAGGTTTTAGGGAAGGTTATGTTGGAGTTCAGTTACCAAAGGCAGTAGGGAACGAGATTTAATGGAGAAAGCAGGGTGAGTGGTGGAAGAAAGGTGAATTTGAAATAAGTGATGTAAAGTGCCAAACTGCTGCCCTGTGAGTGAGGAAAGTGGTGCTGGATGTTTTATTTAGAATCTTCTTAACATTGGGGAAGAATTACAGGAGTTAGCTTGCTTGTCAGAGACATTAATAGTGTGAATAAATCTTCTTAATGGTTCCTACAAGCGTATTTTGTTCTCAGACTGAGTCTTTAGTGACTTTTTAACCCAGTTTAGCAGTAAATGTGCAGGATAGGTTTCAAAGTACTTCAAGCTGTGCTGTGGTGAATCTCAGTGCCTGAGATTTTGTTCCCTTCCATTACTTTGTCCTTGAAATACCTTTCTTTAAATCCTCTCTTTTAATGGTTTTTTTCAGGGAAGGGATGGTTTTTTTGGAAGGGAAATGTCACAGAGCAGTGTGTGTGAGGTTTCTGTAGATGATCTGCCCACGTGAAGGTCAGAGGAAGCTTTGCTTGCTCAGTCATGCTGTAAGACAATGACAACGAGTGGTTTAAGTTCTTGTCTGTCCCCACAGTGGCTGCTCTGAGGCTCCCAGTGCCAGGAATTAAATATTTGATGTGCTCTGAAACAAGGCAGGAAGGTCCTGATATCCTGAATCCTGTGTTGGGTTTTTCTGGCAAGCTCCCACCTTTCCTGGTTCTGTTCTTTGTGGCAGGGAAGTTCTTTGGGCTGTCGGTGTCAGCAGCCCCATTTTTGTGCCGTTCCTGTGGTGAAATGTCCTGCTCGTTTTGGGTCTGCCGGTGGCACCAGAAAAGCTTTGCCCTGGAGGTTGTGGCCCCAGCTGTGCCCTGTCCTGCAGAGGTGACAGGAGGAGGTGTCCCTGTCACTCAGCCCTCGGATTAAATCTGGTTGAACCGGATTTAGTCAGGGCCTGACTCTGCCTTGCTCCCTGACCTGTTCCTCCCCTAAAAACACAAACCAACTCCCTTCTCAAACTGCACATCTGCAAGGGTGACAGGGAGTGGAACGCTATCACAGATGAGCTGTGCCAGCCCTGGTCTCACTTGTTTTCCTCTTTGAATGAGAGGAAAATATCAATGGTCATCAATATTTGAGACACTGGGAGCCTTAAGCTCTGGTTTGGCTTTCAGGGTGAGTGTTTGCCCAGAGCATCCCTGAGCCTCATCCATTCCCTGCTTGAGCACACAGGGAGCAGCTGGAGTAATGGCACTGTGGGGAGTATTTGTTACATCAGTTGCTGTCACACTCCTCCTTGGGTGTAATTCTTTACATTTTATCTGGAAGCACCCTCAGGGAGCACCACAGGATTGTGTGTGTTCAGCCTGGTGAGACAAAGGTCCAAGCAGACACTGCCAGGATTTGGGCTGCTGCACCCAGACCCTGTTCAGGTGTGAACATCAAACCCCTCCTTTCTGTATTCTCTGTTCCTTTATCTCAGACTTTGGAATTGCTGCAGGTTTTTCACTTGAATTGCTTTGTTAGTTCACCTTAAACCATTTCCTCTCAAAACAGTAATCCTTAAAGGATTATTATTAATTACTCAGTTTTGGAATGAGCTTACTGCTCATTAAACATGCAGAATTGATTGTTATCTGTTGGTTTGAGGCAATGGCTTTGCATCAGGCTGGGTTGCTCATGCAGTTTTCTCAGCAGGTTTGGTTTTCACTGTCAAAACTTGAGACAGGTTTCAAGATTGCTGAGTTCAAAATTTGAACATATCCTCTCCTTTATTTTCCTTTCTCCCCAGTCTGTTTATTGGTTGGAACTTTATTCCTCTGGACTTCGCAGAGTGCAGATTTCTTACTGGGGGAGTGGGGATTTCCTTGGTGCTGCAATCAGCCGGCTCCAGTAGTTGTCCTCAGTGAAAAGGTTCCTGTGAGATGCTTCTAGAACGCATTTATCCCTCTTCATCCAAACTTTTCCCACCACTTTTTATGGTATGTCAGATCCGGGAGAAATTCTCTTGAGAGTTTTGGGTAAATTAAGAAATGGTTTTATGGTGTTCTGCCCTTTCCTTTTGTTTTATTTTTATAGGCAGAGGCTGAGCTGGATTACATTGCTCATCAGGTGCACTTTGACTTTATTATTATTATTCTGCAGTTGTTTGATCCGGTTTGGGAAACTTGTAGTGGGCTCCTTTTAACTGGTTCATGTTTGAAACAATTTTGCAGAAATCGTTGGGAGCAAGGATTTCCAGAATTCTGGGATCTGCGCTGTGTAAGAAGGGCTTTGTGCCCTTTTAAATGTTTCTTTGCTTGTCTGGTTTTTTGTTAGTCTTGCAATAAACTCAGCACTGCCTTGCTAAAGTAAATCCACGCAGGTTCTCGTGTCAGGACTCAGGTTAATTTTTATGCAGCTGTAAAGACAAACATTTCACAATTTAAATGGATTTTTTTTTCCTTCCCTTAGCTTGTTCAGCCACTTAAACAGATGTACCATTACTTGTACTCTCTGGGGTGGTTCTTTTTTTCTTGGAAAAAGTCTCATTTGAATGAAATCACTGCTCAGGGGAAGAGAAAGGGAGGAGGCTCTGCCTTGGCTGGACGAGCTGAGCTCAGTGAGCTCAGACTCCCAGACCCTGGGATAAGTAGATTTTTTTGGGTTTTTTCCCTTTCTGAGTAGCTGGCGCTCCTGCATGGGCCGAGCTGCTGGCACTGGGAGTTGCCAGGAGTTTCACTGTGGCTGTGATAAACCAGGTAACTTCTCCATGAGCGGCTGATTTGTGGTACTGCCTTGTAGCTCTCTCGTTCTTGTTTGAACTTCCTTTCTCATTGAATGTTTCTTTAAAAATAGCTTTATTTGTTTTCACAGAACACTGTAGGGCAGTGCTGTGGTGTGTGTGTGCTCTGCTCTCCCTGTGCCACGTCTTACAATTAACAAAGTCCTTTTCTCCTCCTTTTCGGAAGTTTTTAAAATTACATTCAGTTCGTAGAGGGAAACACACGAGTGAAAAGTTCCATGTTTCCTTCCTGTGTGAGGTGTGGCACTTTCTGTGTCTGGTCCAGGTCCCTACAACTGAAAACCTGAAATTCAGTGGCGTTAGATACACGATGAGGTTTTTGAATACACGTCCTTCAGTGGGCAGTGGTAGAATTGAAAATAAGCCCCAATTGCAGGCAGGTTGGCATTAGTGATATTGGTAATATTACTGGTAATAAAGATTTTTAGACTGAGTTTAAAAACAATTTAAAACCCCAAAGCTTTTCAGTATAGAATGCCTATAATCTTGTTGAATTAACAAATAACCTATGCTAAGGTTGGTGTAAAGAAGCCAACATTTAATATTTGCTCTTCTCTGATGGTGATGAGGATTAGACACTGAAGACATCCCGGAATTTTCTGGCCTGAATTCCAAGACAAGACAATGACAGCAGTTATTCTACGGTTAACCCCGGTGTGACACATTGCGTCACATTTCAGACTCCTCTTGCAATGTGTAAAGTTTAGAGTTTACTGCCAGCACAGCTCTGTTCTAGCAGAGAAAATCCGAGCCAGCAGGGACTCGAGCAGGAGCATCCACCGAAGTGGGCTTGCTCAGCAGAGACCCCACAGACTGAGGGAGAAACTGCTGCCGAGCAGGGGCTGGGGCATCAAATGCAGAAACACAAAATGGGCTCTCGGGCAAACACAGAGCAGAATTCCTTGGCTCGAGAGCACCAGAGCCAGAGTTTCTTGGCGTTCTGAGTGCATTCCTTTTCCAGTATGTGCTCAGAATAACTCGGGACTTTTTGGAGCAGAAGTGGGACAAACGTTTGCAGACAGAAAAGTCTGGGCTCCGTTGAGGCTGTTGGGCTTTGAAACTGCATCAAGGTTTGTTCACAGCGCTGTGTGTTATTGGGCTCTAATCCTTTCTTCTGACTCAATAATCCAAAAAGCCTGTCTTGCTTAAACAAAAGCAGATGCTATGGGCTGGCTGTTCACTTTGAATGTTGCACTTGTGTTGAGAGAGAGGGGAGGTTTTGGGGAAAGAAAATGCAATTGGCCTTTTTTGGTCACTTTGATTTTGGCTCAGGAGGATGGACCTTAATGAAAGCCACAGGTCAGTGCTGTGCCTGAAATTTTAAACAACTTTTTGTGCAGTTCTACGATTTTAAAGTAGCTTTACCTTGGATTCCAGTGGGCCGAGTAAAGTTTAATGGGATGGGGATTTCAGTGCTGTCGCTGCAGTGTAACTCAGGGACTTTCCTGTAAGTTTGAAAACTGATACCTGTTCTGAGTCAAAGAATTATTTCTGCTTCAGAACATGAGTTACCCTAGGCAGTACAAGATATGTATTTTCCTTAGATGGAATGCAGTTTTATATTTTTCAATCCCTTTTTCCAAAGGTAGATCAGATCTGACACATGGCAGCAAAAACCAGATGAATATAAATCTATAATTTACCTGTAGGAAATGTCAGTTGCCGTGTAAACACAGGAATGTTCCTCTGGTGGGAATTGCTGAAATCCAGCCTGCTGTGTGGAGGGACAGTGATGTGTTAAATATTAACATCCATAAAAGCACAGCTGCTGGATGGAGAGTGCAGTTGAAGAAAACTGACTCCGTGTCTGCAGCCAAGCCCTTGGAAACTCTGATAGGAGGGACACTTGCAGAAACGAGTCCATGAGCTGCAGGAGCGTTAATTCCTTTATAAATCCTCATGGCCTGGTATTTATTGACAGCTCTTAAAGCACACTCAGCTTTATCTGCAAAGGCCCCCTGAGTTTACAAAAACCAAAGCATCTTTTTGAATTTAAGACATTTTCACTGAAAAGCTTTCTATTTTCCTGGTCTTTGGAAATCCTGCTGTTACTGTTCTTAACTTGCAAAGTCTTTCTTATTCCCCCTCACTGTGATGATGAAAGAACTGGCCAGCTTTTCAGAATTGTCCTGATGAAAATCACTCTTGGAAGGACTCTAATAATAATAAGCAAAATCAAATCCATTGAAAGTTTTCTAACATAAAGTATGTCAGGATAATCTGCCATACAGGGCTGCTTTAAGTACTGAACCAGTTCTCAGAGGAATGAATTTTATAACAAAGGTTTCCAGTGCCTCATTCTAGCCCAGTAAAAACGAAAATTTTCCAACTCAGCAATCCATCCTTCATTGTCAGAGCAATGATGAGATGTGTGCTATCACTGGGGAGCTCACTGCCGCTTTCTAATGGACCTTTGTTGTGCTAGGACAAAGACTGATTGATAAATTGCCTATAAAAAGTGGCTTTGGGATATTATTTAATTGTCAGTGAAGTCTCTATGTACTCACAGTTATGTCTTTCCTCACGACACCTGCAGTACAATCCATTCTCAGTTCCTGGCTGCACTTGGCTCCCTGTAGCACTGCATGGGGAGAGATAGAAGCACTGAACTGGAAGATGACTACAATTAATGAGCCATGCCTTGGAGAAGAAAGAAAAAAGAATAATAAAGAGCAAAGAACAACATTGATGTTGGAAAATTGCCATCAGAAGGTGCGGCTGCTCACAGGAGGACGTTCAGCTGCATCATCTTCAGCGTCAAAGATAAACTTCTGTCGGCTGAAATATTGTTTTATACATTTTTTTTGAGCAGCTAGAGGACGTGGCAAGTGAAAATTTGGTAAATGCAGCGATTTTGGCTGTGCTGAGCGTGTTTGACTGAAGGTGTTTCAGGGAGCTGTGTAGGTGGCACAGCCCTACCCCCAAATGAATGCTGTGTTCTGTCCTGCAGGCTGGCAGCGATGGTGAGAGCATAGGAAACTGTCCCTTCTCGCAGAGGCTCTTCATGATTCTGTGGCTGAAGGGAGTGGTGTTCAGTGTCACAACAGTGGACCTGAAGAGGTAAGAAATACTCGATTTATTGCACCAGAAAAAGTTCAGTACCTTTGGTGTAACAAAGCTTTGGCCAGAGCTTTTGTGGCTTACAGGGCTGATTTTCTGAAATTCAAAAGAAAATCTGTCCTCGTAAATGAGGTAACCTGGATGTAAGTGGTGCATTCATTGATGGTTATTGGTAAGTGTAACCAAAAATAATGGGTCTGGCAAATTCTTTTCCATTTCTTCAGTGATGCTCTTCTGTAAAACTCAAGTCTTTTATAACTGAATATTGAATTTTCCTTTACTGACTTCACATCAAGATCCCCTAAGTGGGGACAGATGGATACTTTTGGTAAACCAGCCTCTGGTCAAATCTCCAGTGATTATTGCAGGATTGCAACAAACAATGTGCAGCCTACTCCTTTTCTTAATGTTTTAAATAATAATTCTGGTGATCATGCAATAATAATGAAAATACCTGCCCATGAGGTAAATAAAGTGAAATGGGTGGGAATAAAATGTAGGATATTCTGCTTCTGTACAGTGTCAGACAGATAAATCAGGATGCTGTGTGTCACCTAAATTGCAACTTCTCCTCTATGAAATGAATGCCTTGGTGGCTAAAAAAGGTGAAAAGCGAATCCAGGAGTGTTAACTTCCTCAGGCTGGGCATTCTTTTTTATAAAAGTGCTAAATCCAGCAGGGGCCCTGTGTTTGCTTTGGGTGTGAAGTCATGTTTTCCCAGCACTGATGTAAAACCCTGTTGGTCACAGCTCTGCAGAGAGGGGGGGCTTCCAGTGCCTCCAAACCTGAATTTCAGGAATAAAGCCAACAGAAATACAGAGTTCTCCACTGAATCCCGCATATAAGGGAGAACAGGAGCAGCTGGCCTCAGCCTGTTGGGGTTTTTTGAGGGAGGTGACTTGTTAGGGTTTCAAAAATCACTGAAGTTGCTGTTCAGTGCTGAGCGTTAAAGACTTCCATGTGTGGCGAGGGGGAGAAAGCAGCTTTTGTCAGCTCTGGGTGCATTTGGAGCTGCTGGGAGCTGTGCTGGGATTTCCCTGCACACACTGGAGCTGCCAGCCCCATAAAACAAACGTGTCACTTCTCCCCTGAGCCCTGCCTGCGCTCTGTGGCAGCTCCAGAGCAGAACTTGGGTGTGTGAGCTGCTGTAGTTTGGGATTTCCTTCCCCTTCCTGAGCTGTGGAAGAGATATTTCAGAATATCTGAAGGTGGACAGAGATATTTCTGGCTTGGAAGCATTTTTACTGCTGAACCAGTTTAGGTATCATTAAAATGCCAAATATGCCTGATGAATTGGCTTTGTTTTGTGTCCCCTTGGTAACTTGGAGTTAATTGGGTGGGGGAATGGGATGTAAGAGTAACTTTTAGCATATAAATTGGTTGCAGATGTTTAAAGTTGACCTTCCTTACACAAGGAAAGCTTTCTTTCAGGGTGGTTTTTTTTTTCTGTTGAGGAGGGGAAAACACAAAATAAGTGCAAAATTAAAGATCTGCAGGGGAATAGGTCAAATAAACCAGCTCTGTGTTGTGCACTCAAGGGGTTCTCGGGGAAAGGAAACAAAGGCCCACTGAAGCTAATTCAGGTTGGAATAGATATTGATACAAACTTAATTTTAGACTTCATTTAAATCTTCATAAATACAGCTTTAGCATTAAAATACCCAGTGGCAGAGCAGTGTAGCTCGCAGAACATCACATCCAGCTAAGTCCTTAATGGGAAATGTTTCCGATTATCAGATGGGGTTGTTTTCCCTTGTTGTCACCACCAGAATGATAATAGGTGTTAGGCGGTGCCTTAATATTGTCACAAGAAACTGCTTTTACAAGCACATTATTCAAGCCAATTATCTCCTCTGCTCTTTGTTCCTGTTAGACACAAACTTGAAGAGCAGAGCAGGAATCGTTTTAAGCAACTGAATTAATTTTGTTGGCCAAAAAAAAGAGGAAAGGCTTTGCTTGCCTCTGCCTCATGACATCATTGCTGCACAGCAGCAAGGCCAGCTCTGTCTGTTTGTGAGGCTTTAAAGGTCATGGTTGGGTACAAAAGTTCACAAGTGAGGGGCTTGGGACACAGGGAAAACGGAGCCTGCTTTGCCTGACTCTGTGCCGTGTGTTTTTTCCCCTCCACAACTGTGCTGGACTCCACACTGAGCTGACAAAGGCACATTCTGCGCTTCTCAGCACACAAAAATACGCACAGGGGCAAAGGAGGAGAGCTGTCCCACCCTCTGCAAGGAATCGGGCATTTCTTGCCTCTCTCTGGGCACACAGAGCCTTCATTCTTCCCCTTCTGGGCAGCAGCGTTTCAGTGCTCAGAGGTCTGGCTTGTGCTGGGGGCCAGAGCTGCAGTGCACAAACCGTTTGTTGGGCTTGGAACAGCATTCAGGGCCAGCTTGCCTCCAGCTGAGTTCTGAAATCCTGTTTGAGACATCTTCATTTGGAGTTTTAGCAGTTCCTTTGACAGACAAAGCTTAAACAACTATATCAAATATTAAATTAAAGAGTGCCCAGAGGTGAATCCAGCTTCATCGCTGTGCAGCGCTGCTGAGGAGCTGGGGTTTTATTGCTGATTTTCCCCATGCCACTCTTAGATACTCATTGCAGTACTTGTGTCATTTATAAATGTGGTACATTTGGGGGCTGGATTTTGTCTGCTCTGCTAGAAATAATTTGCATGCTAATTGCTCTTCTGGCTTGTGGCAAAGCCATGAGGTGTTTACACCTTGACTTTAGGGGTAATGATGGCCAGATAATTACTGTGGCCCTACCTCCAAAAACCCTGGTGAACTCTGGGGTAGGCACAAACCATCTTGGAGTTATTTGGAGTGGTTATAGAAGGCTTTTTTTGTTTGGGTTTGGTTTGTTTTTTAAGCTCTCCAGCTTTATCTCTGAAGTAAAACTTCACAGTTAAATTAATTGCCTCCTTGTGTGACTGTTGAGGGAATTTGTACTCTCAGCCTTTTAAGGCTGTTCCTGTGCTCCCAAGGCTGTGGTGGACCAGGGCTTGTTTATAATCCCCTGGCAGGAGCAGCAAACTGGAAATCAAACCCTGAGTTATGTTTGGGCCTGGGCTGTGGGATCTTAATCTCTGCCTTCTTCCTCTTGAAAGATCCTGCATGAATAAAAACTGCATGAATAAAGTGCTCTGGGATCCCCGAGGATCTCTGCTTCTTCGGAAAAGTTTTTCGCTTCGTTCTTTGGAATAATCGGTTTCTGAACTAAAGCTTGCCTGTGATACTATTCCTGCGGATCTGGTGGTCTTGCTCGTGTTTGTTTTTAAAATAACATTCCTTTGGAGGAATTTTATCTGGCCAACGTGGGGAATTGGAAGGGAGCCACGATGACTTCCTGTAATTGTTGGGAGTTACAAAGCTGTATTTAAATGAAGTGTTAAGCTCCTTAAAGCATTACCCGATGACAGACTTTAAATCCTAAAAGTGAGAGAGTGGTGGCGACTCTTAGTGAGAAATAACTTCTCGGAAGCTTAAAAATTGAAAAGAGTTAAATTCTTGTTTTTGTAAGATTTCCATCCCCTGGCTTAAAGCAGGATGTGGAATATTCTAAAGCATGAGAATCACTTTTCTCCTTCAGTCTTACAAGAAAGCACCTTCTGGCACTATAACAGGAGCAGCAGTGGGCAGGACACGGAATTCTGGCAGGGGCTCTTAATTTTGTAAGAAATGGGAAAGGAGATAAAGTTTCAAATAAGCTCAGTTTAGAGTCCGAGTGCTCTCATGAACACGCTGCTTTCTCACGCTGCCGTGCAGGACTGTGTTTGTGGATGTTCCCACTGCAGTCTCCCTGTCTGCTGTTGTCAGGAGCATTTCTTGAGCTGCAGTTCCAGTTTCCAGTAAATCCAGTTCCTGGGTGCCTGGAGCTGGCTCAGGAACATCGGACCAGGCTTGTTCCCCGTTCAAGGGTTGCACTCCAGTCTGGATTTGTTCAAACAGCAGTGAGGGGCAGCTTTACCTTGGCAAAGTTTTCAGCTGGGCCTGGATTTGTTGTTGCTGATCCAGTTGGTGATGTCCAGAGGTGGGGATTCCTCTCCCAGGTGTGCTGCTCTTTGTAAACAGCTTTTCTTCACTGGAGGAAACTGAAGCAAAGTTTGAAACGCGATATTTAAACATCTGTCAGCCTGCCCAGAAGCAAACTCCCTGGGCACATAATAAATGGTTTATACACTGTGCTGTATCAGAGTTGCTTATTTCCAGAGCAGCTCTGTGTGAAGGGGGAGGATTATCACAGATTATGCTATATATAAACTGTTCTGTAGGGCTTGGGAAAGAGGGAGAGTGTTTGTGTGGTGTGTGTATAGATATTCCTCTTCTGGTCAGCATTGTATTGATTGGAGAATAAACACAGCCAGAGGTAGGATGAAATCGGTTTTAACTGTTCTAAATTAATTGTTAGCGAGCGTATTCAAAATGTTAAATTGTAAACTCACTTTTTAGAAAGAAAACTGGTGATACCTATTTAAATCTGCAAGGATGTGAAAACCTCAGCAGTGCTTTAGTGGTTGTAGCAATGAAATGGTGTCCCCTGCTTACTCTTTACTGCTTTGCATCTGACCCCAGAAAACCAGCAGATCTTCAGAACCTGGCTCCAGGCACTCACCCGCCCTTCATCACATACAACGGGGAAGTGAGAACAGACGTGAACAAGATTGAAGAGTTCCTGGAAGATGTTTTGGCCCCACCCAAGTAGGTGTTACAGTGATAATGTGTCACCTCAGATAGGGGCAGTTCTCACAGGGCATCTCTGCTCTAATTAAGATGTTCTTCAGCATCACTAAACCGAAATAATTGAAAATAGTTCTTGCTTGTCGTACCTTCCTCCCCCCAGCTCCCCCATCTGTTTTCTCATAAAGATTATTTTTAAATTATCCTTTGTGTAGCCCTGTCATCCTTCCTCAAGCTCTTCCTCTTGGTGACAGGACAGGCTGTTCTGATGATGTGTCCGAATAATGCAAATGAAGATGAGTCTGCTGTACAAAACTTAGTCCTAAACCACAGCAAGAATCTGGTTTAATGTGCTCAAACTTCCTCCAAACTCTTGGCCTTCTACTCTTCAGCTGGCAGACACATCCAGACACTGCCTTTAACAGACTGAACTGTTTTGTCTTTTCAGCATGGCAAGACTTCAGGTTTTTGTTAAAAGACACAAAGTCCACAGTTCTCTGGAACAGCTGATATTAATTTAAATGGAAAAACCCAGCGTTTTTGCTCACAGAGCTGTGATGTGCCCCCCTTGGCAGCAGAGATTGAGGGAGCTCTGGAGACCTGGGCTGCCTCAGACACTGCTTGTAGCAAATGTCCAGCTCAGACAGCAGCAGCAGCTTTGCTGTCCCTCTGGAAATCCTTCGGTTTCAAAATCTTACCGTGTGATACTGCACTTCAGGAGCAAGTGTGAAAAAGGAGAAATGAGTGAATTACATGATGTAGAATGTTTTTAAAGGGCTGTTTTGTGTTAGTTAATAGATAATGAGCACTGTTCTGCTGAATGTGCTGTAGATCTGCTCCTTTCTGCTTTTCAGGTACCTGAAACTCTCACCAAAGCATCCCGAATCCAACACTGCTGGAATGGATATATTTGCCAAATTTTCTGCTTTTATCAAGAACTCCAGACCAGAAGCTAATGAAGGTGGGTCACGGGGGGACAGTGCACTCCTGGTTTCACTGTCCTGTGTTTTTCACAGCAGCTTTGTGGGAAATGTCTCCCTGACAGACTTAGCTGCATGTTGGTGGACACTTGAGAGTCTCATGAATTAAATCTTGTTTAAATTTAATGTCAAAGATCCCAACATGTGAAAGAGAATCTCAGTTCAGTCAGAATTTCAGTGGGGTGTGTGTGGTTTGTAGAAGTCCCTGGCACTGGATCTTCTCTGTGCAACAGCCACTCAAAACTCGTGAATGAAGGATAAATATTTTAACATCCAGAACCAAATTTCAGGCAAAGTTTGTGTTGTGCCCCATTGGTTAAATTTCTGCTCTTATTTCACCTCCCTAGCTCTGAGGGCTCCCATCCAGAGTTCTGAGCTAAGCTCAGTTCATGTTGCTACTTTAAAGGATTAAAACCTTTCTGGGTGGAGGAAAAACAGGAGATTGAACATGAGACATCAATAAGTAGTAAAGAACTCACAGCTGGACCTTTAAGCACTTCAGTACCAATCAGTTTTGTCCTCAATTAGAGGGAAAACCAAAGTCAGGGAACCAGGATTCCTTTCTGCTGCATTTCAAAGGGAGAGATGCAAGATATTTGTATTTGTAAACAGCTGGGAAAGTATCTGGGATTTTGTGGGGTGTGCTGCCCTCTGCTGCTGCCTCCCACAGCCTCTGTATTCCAGCACCAACCTGGCTGTGTTTGGGCAGGGCTGTTTGCTGAGCACGTGACGTTAAACAGATTATGTTTAAATGTATATAAACCCCAGCATAGCTTAATTCTAATCAGTTTACGCCAGTTAGGCACGGTCTTAAGAAACTGACATAAGCCACTTTTTAAACCAAAAATAAACCCTTGTGGACGGTCTTAGAGTATTTTAAATCAGTGCAAACTCCTGTATTAGCCAGCTTTTAAATAACCTGCATATGTGGGGTATTGAAAGGCATTCTGGTCTGGTTGCTGTGTTCCTGGTGACCACAGAGGCAGCTCCAGCAGTTTTGTGGCCACAAAAACTCAACGAGGGTTCCAAATCCTTCGGTGTTTCATGGGGATGTGGGGTTTGTATTTCACGTCTGTCACCACCCTCAGTGTATAATTTATTTTGAAATTGCCCTTTCCTGTGCAGCCTTAGAACGTGGCCTGTTGAAAACCCTGCAGAAGCTGGACGAGTACCTGAACTCCCCTCTCCCCGACGAGATCGACGAGAACAGCCTGGAGGATGTCACAGTCTCCACCCGCAAGTTCCTGGACGGCAACGAGATGACCTTGGCCGACTGCAACCTGCTGCCCAAACTGCACATTGTCAAGGTAAAAGCTGGGGGCTTCACTGGAAATGCAGGACAAAGTGCTCGTGGTTTGTGGCATTCCTAAGCCCAGAGAATTCCAGCTGGTTGCAGGCTGAACTGCGCTATTAACACCTGGAGTTGTGCACGGTTCGAGTCGTTCCCAAGGGCTTTGGGGCTGGAGCAGTGGAGTTCAGTGAGGTGGGCAGCTGTGAGCAGGCTGGGCAGCAGAGGATTTGAGTGGCAGGAGCCAAACCCATTTCCCTGTGCTGGCCATGGGGTCTCGAGGAGCTGCAGAGCTCCCAGGAGGAGGAGGGTGAAGCTCAGGTGAGCAGGCAATGGCTGAAGTGGGTGTCTGCTCACTTCTGTAGAGAAAACTGCTCCTTTAGGACAAAGTAGATGGCACAGTGTGAAATAAAAGGATTGTGTAAAAAAAACCGAGTTGGGATCTCGGAAGAGGCAGCCTGGGGTAACCACAGCAGTGCAGATGTGCCCACACAAGTGTGGTTTGATTTCTTCTGGCTGCCTGCAGTGATGGGTGTCAGTTCTGTACTGCAGATGGAGCCACAGGCTCGGGTTCTGCCTGCCTGCAGGAGAGTTTCCCTGGGTGAGGATAAACCCCGAGGGAGCGAGGCAGGAGCGTCCCTCAGGAGCAGCTGGGAGCTTCAGCTGTCATTCCAAGGACCCAAGTTGGAAGGATAACGTCACAAGAGAGTGAGCAGGGCTGGAAAAGTTTTTTGAGTTAAAGATATAAATTCATAATGTAATTAATTGGTTCCAGGTGGTGGCCAAAAAATACCGCAACTTCGAGATTCCCAAGGAGATGACAGGGATCTGGAGATACCTGACAAATGCCTACAGCAGGGATGAGTTCACCAACACCTGTCCTGGAGACAAGGAGATCGAAATAGCTTACAGTGATGTAGCCAAGAGACTCACCAAGTAATCAGCACTTGCAAAGGATGACTTCCTGCATATCCCGTAACAATGCTTCTAACAGACTGCTCTTTTCATATCAAATAGCAATTGTTTTTTTGCATGAACTCGCAGTTACTCAAAGTCACGGTGGATAGACCAGGTACAGTAATTACCTAAAGTTTGCAGACTTAATTACAGGCTTGTTTTTCCTGACCTCCTCTCACAGCCTTTGAATATTATCGATGCAGTCGTGTTCCTGTGGCACTGGGGTGACTCTGGATTCTTCCATGTGAAGGGTTGTCTTGCCCCTGCTGCTTTTCTCTGTAAACATTTGGTCCATGATTTGTCCAGGAATTGGTTTAGGATCCTGTCTCACTGTATGGTACAAGGAATATTTATGTATTTTGGAATTTATTGCTTTTCCAGCACACAATTGTCAGACCTGTGACACATTGAACTGTACCTGCTTGTCTATCCTATTTACATAGAGAAGGGAACTTAGTATCCAAAAGAGCCATTTGCAGAATATTTGGCAGTGTTTTGTTGGTTTTGTTGTGTTATTTTTAAATCTCTTGGATTTGAAGTCACGGTAACGGTTGAGAATGGACTCAATGTGAAACTTGGATTTGAATGACCTCAGCATCAGGGAAGTTTGAATCCAGGCTTGAGAGCTGGAAGCTCAAAATTCAGAGTTAATGTTTATTGTGTCTTCAACAGCTCGAGGAGATTTAAACACACCTGCATTTGTCCCGAATTTTGAGTTGCAGCAAACAAATCATTGTCAGGATTTACCACCAGGAAGCAGCAGGGTTGGAAGCTGCCCTCTGTTCACCTTTTGAATTGCAAGTGGCTTTCGTTTTGGTAGTTAAAGAGCCTTTGTTTTGTATAGGTCTTTTTGGTGATTTTTACTTAAAAATCTGTTCTGTCATAAACCAAGTCCATGGAAACTGTAGTGTCCTAGCTGGTGACTGGGGTGGTGAATAGCAGTGCAATGATTAGTGATGCAAAATGGACTGAGAGCCATGAAATGGGAACTTCTTTATGCCCTTTCTTCCCTGAAGAAAGCTAAAGTGGCCTTCAAAGAGAACATTTGCCTTAAATGATAGTTGTTGGTTTGTTGTTTTTTTTTTTTTTCCTGAAAGGAAATCTGGGAATTTTGTAAAGAAATGGTGGTGGAATCCAGTCCTTTCCATTGAATTTATTCCAATTGTTTGTCTGTGCACCTGGACTGCAGTTTTGCATACTCATAATCATTGCACTACTATACCTAAATCTTTTAAACAGCAACACTGAGGAATAGCACTACAATTTTTTTAAAAGCAATTTTCAAATGTTTCTAAACCAGGGAATAGTTTTCTTGTTTAAAATTAATGATTTTGATGCACGAAATAAACTGCTAGGTTATTTTTAAAAGACCATCATAAACAACTCCAAAGAATGCTAGACTTATATGCCTATTTTTTTGTAAAGATACTTTTATATTTAACTGATTTTAGAAGCTGGAAAGTGCTATTCCTGCTAGGTTGTTCTTGGAATATTTAACATTCTGCAATAATGTGGAAATGCTCACTTAAACACTTTTATACACTAATTATTTTTTTTTTCTTTTTTTTTTTTTTTTTTGGTAAGCACTGGCTTTCTGAAAACCAGCCTGACTTTTCTAAGCATCCTGCTTTTGCTACTTTATATACCCATGGAGTTAGTTTGACATAGAAGAGGTAGAGAAGCAGATCCATATTTGTATACCTGGCTTGTGGTGCCTTGCCTTGCCTTCCTAGAGCTAGAATCCCGATATAAAGGCAGTTAGCAATCCTGTCACGTCTCTTTCAAAGGCAACTCTATCAGATACACTTGATCCCTGTTCTGATTTGTTACAGGAATGTTTAGGCACAGAGGGAAAATCCTGGAGGGGTGACCTGGTTAGGAAAACCTTAACTGTAGCCCTTTAATAATTACTGTATTCTGATGTCACGTTCTCCTCCTGAATAAAACTTCTCAGCCGTAAGAAAATGCTCTGCAGGGCTTCAGTGTGTGCCACAACGTGACATCTAGAAAAAGGAAGGACTTTTTAATTTAGAGAACAGCGTTTTTAATGACACCTAGGGTCCGAAATCCCCCAGCCCTCTCGGCTCGGTGCTCTTTGCCATCGCGTGGTTCACGAGGCTGTAGGAGCAGCGGGATCGTGGGTGTGTCTTTGTTCAGTTCTCAGCTGTCCTTTGGGAATGGACCCGGACAGCCCTTGGGAGTTGTTCCTGGTGCTGTGGGAGTCGGGCCCGGCTCCTTCCCGGGTGTTACTGTGGGTACAGAGCACAGAGCACAGAGCACAGCACTGGCTGCAGCTGCTGCAAACCAAGCCCAGCTCCCCCAACGCCAGCTCCGTTCCCTCTGCTGCCCAGGCAGCCTTCACACCGTTCCCTCTCAGCGTTTTAATTGTGTCTGGGAGCTGGTAAACAAACTCAAGCTCTGTCTGTGACCAGTGAGTTTCTTATCTCAGCACAACGGAGCCTTTCCCTGCAGCTGGAGCTGCCAGGAGCCCGGCCGGGCTCTGGTAGCCAGCCTGGGTCTGTCGGGCTTCCTGCTGCCCGGGTTTGTTGTGGCACGAGCTGCCCAGCCCCTCGTGGCCCGGCAGGGAGCAGCTCCCGGCTCCGTAGGTGATCCTGCAGAGCGGTGGGGAAAGGCAGCGTCTGGTGTGGGCAGAGCACTTTCATCTGGCCCCAATCACCAGCGCCACGGTAATTAAAAAAGCCCTTTCATAACTATGTAAATTCTTGACTTCTGTCAACTTGTTTACAATCTGATCTTTAAATGCATTTTTAATTTCATCAAACAGCAATTAATCTACCCCCTGTTTAAATTTAAAATGCTGCTTCTAGCCCCTTCTCCAATTTAAAAACAGCAGTTACCCTTTCAAGTAGGCATTCCAGTTTGCAAGTTGGTTGCATGTATTAGCATGCTGAATAACTTACTTTATTCTCAAGCTGAATTATGCTTAAATTCGCATTAAAACAGGTGACTTGTGTATTTCCTGAACACAAAGGGAAAATCCATCACCTGCACCCTGTTTTTGTGTGGGAGAACACATTATCCTAGATGGATTATTTTTTTTACCCCCCTTAACGAAGCTTTCCCTCTTGAAGAGATCCCTGCCTGCCGAACAAGAGGCGTGTGGACTTCTGGAACAATTCCATCCACCCCACAGCTTCCCTGGATGTCCCACTAGGCCAGTCCCAGCTTTTAAGGTTTGCGTTTTCCCATAAAATCGGTGTTTTCTCCACGGTGGGCATGTCCAAACTGATCGAGAGCTGCGTGCAGCTCCGTGATAAGAAGAGAGATGTAATCAAATTTTTATGCTAAAGCAGCAAATTAGCATTTGGTATCAAAGGAGCACAGACAGGAATAAATGGAAGCTGCTCCAGCCAAACCCACTGATGCCTATCTGGGTGCAGAACAAAAAGCGGTGAAGTGCGGCCAACTCTGTTGTGCTCTCTTTGCCACTCACAGCGATCTGAACTCATCCCGTGAATATTTTCCAGGAGAAGGCTGTAACCCCGGTGAAAAATGCTTCATCTGCCTCAGAACCCGTGCCACCAACTCTTGTATTTTATTTTTCGAGGGGGAGGGAGCAGGATTAGGACGTGGAGGCTCCCGAGACAGGACAGCAGGAATTGGAGCGTGGTTTGCAGAAATACTTGAAGAGTTGATACAATTTGTTGTAGTTTGCTTATGTCTTTCACTTTCTGGAACATCTTTTACAGATATACCAGTGTACTGCTGGCAGCTATTGTTAAATAAAATTATATTTTCACTACCAAGCAGGTCTTTCTCTTATTTCTGAGGATTTCACGTGTAATGAGGGACTGCAGGGTGATGTGCTAAACTACACAATACAACCTATTAGTAAGTATATTCTCCATTTTTGGCCTTCAGGTTTAGGATATTTGCAGTTGTAATGTGGTTTAAGGCAGAATTGGCGTTATTTCTAACAGTACAAGAAGCTGTTG
Source organism: Pardalotus punctatus (assembly GCA_013400915.1). NCBI lineage: Eukaryota > Metazoa > Chordata > Aves > Passeriformes > Pardalotidae > Pardalotus > Pardalotus punctatus. The sequence goes on from VZTX01012744.1 coordinate 56,531, forward strand.
TGCCCCTGAAAGTCAAAAAACTTCCCCAAAACTAAGAACAAGTTGAGAAACAATGACTTTCTACAATTTCTTTAGGAGAAGTGAGATTTTTTTTTTTCAGATTTTACGTGTAAAGCTAAGAACAAATCTTGCTAGCCTGTTTTTCTGTGGAATACAGGTTTTCAAAATGGTGAGATTTGCTTAAAAAGACATCAAAAAAATATCTCAAGTTTGGTTCAACTTCATACCCAGCTAATCCCCTGAGTGGCCATGAGATTGAACTGCTCCCATTATGGAATTCCTGCATTTCAGTGCTTTGCTCTGACTTTCAAACGAGTTTCTTTACCTTCTTTTGCTTTCAAATAAATCTCAACCACCCCAGCAAGGCCCTCCTGGCCTTGGGTTTGATCTGAGGGTGCAGAGCAGGGACCACCAGGCACCAGTGGGAGTGTCCTCCCAAATTTCCCCAGCTTTATCCCATCCATCTCCTGTCTGTCTGCTGAGTGTTTGGGGTGTAGCTGGGCTCTGATTTTTGTTTTTGAAAGGAAATTTGTGGAATCCAGAAGACATTCCTGGAGCCTGTAATCTGGGGTGCCATCACCTGAGATTGTGCAGGAAGGAGAAGCGAATCCAGCAATTCGATTCGATTTTCTAATTGTTTCCTCGACTCGTTTTTCTTACAAACAGCAGCAAACTGCAGAAGCTGAAAGGCTGAGGAGACCCTGGAAGTGCCTCAGAGATTCCTGGTGTAGGAATAAAGCAGTTTGTTGAGGGTGGGGGAGGTTTTTATGGAAGGGAGAAGAAACCTGGACAAACCTTTGTGTTCAGTGGGGTGGGAAAGGAATTTGTTCAGCGTGGTTGCCTGGGGGCTCTCGGACAGTGAAGGCTGAGGATGAACTGAATGGTTTTGCTGTTTCTGGAAGTTTCCAGGAAAGGATGGATGTGGTGGCTCATTAATCCAGAACGTGATTAACTGTGGCAGCTCCCAGATTGTCCCTGGTGAATCACAGGAGGCCAAGGAGAGCCTTTGATGGACTTGCCTGGATCAGGGGATGGTGGGGAATGGTCCAGGAGGAGTCGATTGACTTTTGAATCCCTAAAGTTGAAGAACTGCTCTGGAGGCCTTTGCTTCACTGAGCTCACTCTGGAAAAGCAAAATTCCCTGGATCTGGGGAATGGTTCCCTCCCGAGTGCCTGGGTCTGTGGGGTCTCCCGAGCTCTGGAGGCAGAGGGGTGACACTGGAAGCGCTTGAGCCTCCCAGGAAGGAAAGTGCAGCAGCTCTGGCAGACCCAAAGTGTTTTAATCTGGGTTGATGTTTTAATCTGGGTTAGTGTTTTAATCTGGGTTGGTGTTTTAACCTGGGTTAGTGTTTTTCCAGGACTGCCAGAAGCTGCGACTGAGCAAGCTGGGATCGTGATGGCGGCGTTCAAAACCCACCCCATGGAGGAGGTGAATTACTCACGAGGTAATTTCTGAAAAGTCTGAATTTAAGGCGACATCCAGGGCCTGGCTTGTAACTGGGAGGGATGAACAGGGTGAGCAGCCCTTCTCCCTGCTGAGCCTCCTGCAAATTTGGGATGAGCTAAATTTGGGATGAGCTCTCCAAGCTGATGCTGGATGCTTTCCAGAGCTGGGAAAAGAGAACTCATCATTCTTTGACTCAAGAGAAGAAAACTGCTGTGTTCTTACCATTGGACAGGGAGATGAAAACAGTTGCTAAACAAAGATCAAACGTGAACTTTATAAATAAACAAACAAAATTGATGCTAAGGGGACGTCTCAGCTCCTTCGCCTACGGCAAAAGGGCTTGGCAGGACCTAGGGAATGACTGTCAGTTTGCACACGGAATTCTTATTTTCAAGAGGCTGATGAAAGCGATACTGCTCCTCTTAATGAGTCTGAAGGTTCAAACAGCCCTGGCCACGCGCTGGGGGAATGTGGGGGAGAGGAGAAACCCCTGACGGGGCTGAGCTCTGGGGTAGAGCACGGCAGTGCTGTACATGCTGTGGGGTTCAAAAGCTGATTGTGAGCTGGGAGGCAGCGGGGTGGGGAGGGGGCCGGGGGGAGCTCGGGCAGGGGCAGCTTGGATCGGTCTGAAGAGCATTCCCAGCCCCTGGGCCAGGCCTTCCTGCTGGGGAGATGGGACCCTGGGCCAGGGACTGGACTGGCGTGGCTCGGGGTCCTAGGGAAAGCTGGTGCTCGGTGAGGGGGCAGCAGCTGTAGACAGACGTTATTTGTCATTTTCTTCCCTCTGTCACGTCCTCAGAGGGTCTGGTGTGGGTCAGAGTCGTGCCCAGCATGCAGACAGCTCGGTCCTGGCTCCCCATTCCCACCATCAAGGACCCTCCTGTTTCTCCCTCGCCCCCATGGCTTTGCCGCTGCCTTTCCCCAGCTGCGTTTGTGCTGCTGAGCAGATCCAGCCTCCTGCAGGGAGCTTCTCCCCCCACTCTGCACGTCCTGCTGCCTGCACACTGCTCTCCCAGGAGAGCTCCAGCTCCTGGACGCTCCTGCTGCTGTTGTGGGACGCCAGGAAAAGGATGAAGACCCCCCAGTTGTGTTCCTGAACCATTTCCTGCCCGAGGCTTTGAGCTGCATTAGAGGCTTTGCTGCTTTAAGCACAGAGCAGAAGAGCTGGGCCCTGGGAACAGCCACATGGAGCTCCTGCAGTTGTTGGAGGTTGGTTTTGGGCTGAAGTTCTCGTTGGAAAGAGCCTAATGAGGAATAGGATGATGTGGAACCCTGGAGTTGACTTTAGGAGCTGTGAGTTCATTCCTTGTGTGTGTCAGGCAGGCTCTTCCCATTTGTAGTGAAAATGCAGGGCAATTAAAATGTAGGGCCAACTATTCCCCTTTCCTTGCTTGGCTGGGTTTTGATTTTTTCTTCATTCCCATCAATTTAATTTCAAAAATTCAAAGGAATCATTTCCTTTGGAAGACTTTGGTAGCATTTCCCATCTGTAGCTGCCAACAAGGAAACTCAAAGTATCGTGGGCAGTCGTGTCCCTCTGAGGTGTGGGACCCTTTGGAGGGCAGAGCTTTGACCTTGCTCTGACCCAAAGCCCCCCATGTGTCCCCAGCCCCGTCCCAGCCCTGCTGCACCTCCTGCTGCCCCCCTGCTCCGGGGTGAAGAGGGGAGCTGAGGTCGCTGCCCTGGAGGCTGCTTGAGGACAAGGACGCGTGCCCTGAGGAAATTGGCTTTTCTTAGCAGAGCTGGTCACGGTGACTCCGGTTTATCAGCTTTTCTGGCTGCTGGGAATGAAGTTCCACCAGGGTCAGAGCAGTGTGAGCGCTCAGCCCTGCTCTGTGCCTTGGAGCTTGAGCTTCCCCATCCCACCGGGGGGCTTGGTGGGGATCCATGGGCTCCTGTGTGGGTGTGTTTGGAGCACAGCTGGAGAATGGAGCCTGTGCTGTTCCATTTGTCACTCGGGGCACCTGCACAGCTTCAGCTTGGCTGCCAGGTGCTGTCACCTGTGGCCCAGGAGCCAGGATGGCCCAGGAGCCAGGATGGCCCAGGAGCCAGGATGCCCCATGCAAGGACAGGGGTAGGAAAGTGCTGGGAGCTTTTACAGCTCGTGGGGATTGAAGGTGTGGGCAGGCATGTGCTGCTTCAGCTACTTCTGGGTTTTAATTCCCTCGGGCAACATCTCTTAAAGGGACTGGCAGTTCCTGCAGTCTGTGTTTGGTTGTTTTTTAAGGCAGTGGTTGGCTCTTCATCTTGCTGCGCCCACTCGCCCAGGAATCAGATCCACAACAGGAACGTTCACTGCAGGCTCCGTGCATGGGCTTGGTGGGTTTGAAGTGTTCAGGGTGAGATTTCTTCATGGGGCTTTAATTTCCAAGCTTCTTGTGGCCTTGGAGCTGGAGTCAGCAGCCATGGAGGAGTGTGAAATAATGCTGCTCTGACCTTTGGGTGAATTCTTCTCTGTGAGATCCCTCGAGGAGGGAAATTTCGCACACTTGCAGGCAGCTCACAGGATGGAGATTGTCCCTGGGTCCCTCTGGGCACCAGAGTGTGACAGCCCAGCTCAGGGAGTCTGAGACCCTTTTGTCCCAGTGGGCAGCGAAAGATGCACGTGAGCAAAGTCTCACAGAGTGACCTGCCTGAGGGGGTCGTGATCCAGAGGGATCAACGTCCAAAATCCCTTCTCAGGCTCCTTCTGGCCTCCCCCTCCAGCCCACCCTTCCCTCATGAGCAGAACTTGCTCATCTTTCCCGTGAAGCTCCTGGGTTTGTAGTGACTGCTGCCCTGGGTCAGTTTTTGGTTTTTTTGTTTTCTTTGGGGCAGGCTGGGGTCAGGAGGGAGGCGGTGTGTGAGTGCTGGGGGTGATGAAAAACCTCCCAGGGGCTCCCGAGGGCAGCTCCTGCTCCAGAGCTGAGCTGCAGGTGCTGGACTCCGGCTCCAGATAGTTTAAAACGTGTGCTAAAAGAGGGAGAGGCCGCTGGAAGTGTTGGATGGCTGCAAGAGAAGGATCCCGAGGATCCCAACGCGACTCCGTGGCTCGGGAGCCTTTGAAGTGCTCTCTGCCATCCCTCCCGGAGCAGCACCTTTCATCCCTCGCCAGCGCTTCCCCAGCTGGAGCCATGAAAGGGAAACTACAGAAGCCATAAATCCTGGCTGGTAACATCTCCAGTGGGGAGGTTTCACAACGAGCCCGAGCTGCCGCGAGAGATAAGAGAAGGCCTTGGATCCCAGGCAAGTCGGGACTGGTTCCCGGGAATAGCTGAGCTCCACGGCGTCGTTGGGGGTCCCTCCGGCGCTCTGGGTGCCTGGGGTGAGTGCCCAGCGTGGGGCAGAGCTCCCCAGCCAAGGGCAAGGCTGTGTTTGGGGTGCTGTGTGTGGGTGGAGCAGCCCCCCTGCCCGGCTGTCCGGCCGTGGTCCCACTGACCCCAAGGGCTGATTTTCCCGTGCCTGGGAGCTCACAAACGCCCCCATTGCAGCAGAACCCCCTGTGCAGAAAGGCCAGGAGGGAATCCAGGAGTCCTGATCCCCCAGATCCCTGCTTTGGCCACGCTCTCTGTTGGGAACAGGGGATGAAAGGTGAGGGATCTTTGTGCTTTCACACTCAGAGAGAGGCTGGAAGGCTCCTGGTTTTATCAGCAGAGGGGAAAACAGCCCGAACTGCCAGACAGCAAACGGGAGCAATTCCTGGGAATGTTTCCTGGAGCGAATGGGAACGTTGTTAGTGGGCAAACTGGGATCGGTGCTGGGCTCCTAATTGTATTTACTGCCTCGCTGTGATGCCGGTCTGTGCCCAGCCCGGCCGTGTTTGTGTGCAGAGTTCACCTCGGAGGAAACACTTGGCTCTGCAGGATGTGCCTGCACATCAAACTCTCTGCCAGGGGCCTTCCTCAGCTTCCCACGACGGCCTTTTCCTCCTGCCCTCACCCCACAGCCCAAAAAATCCCTTTGGAAGCTCAGGCCAGGAAGAAGTGCTGGGTCAGCGGGGCCAGAAGTGCGGTGACCCCCACGAGAGGGGGTGCCATGGGGGCACAGCTGCCACAAAAGGTTTTGAGGCTCCGTTTCAGAGGCTTTGTTTTCCCATTGTCATTGCTTGTTCCCACACTGGGAGGGGGAGAGCCTGCCCCTGGATTGGATCTGGGGGAATTGGGAATTCTGGATCTGCTCCTGGCCCAGGGGTTTGGTTTCCTGCAAAGGGCTCCTTAGAGAGACCCCTGTCAGACAGACAGCTCCATGTGCTGTCACCCTTCCCTTTCTGCAGCATCCATCCCTTACAAACCCTTAATTTCCCGAACCAGGGATGGAAAGAGGAAAGGAGATTGGCAGGAAGAAGTCCTGGATGTACCAGGACGATGGAGAGGACACGGGAGCCCAGGATCTCCCGTGTCCCGAGCTGGCAGCTCCCTGCAGAGCCGCCCTTCGTGGGACACGGGAATTCCCGGACCCCGAGGCATCCCCAGCTTCGGTGGCTGGGATAACTCGGTGAGGAAGGGGCCCTGCTCCTGCGGGCACGGCTCGGGGATGTTTTCGGGCCCCGGGGAGCCGCCGGGGCTGTGATGATGCCGGCAGCCTGCGGAGGTCAGCCTTGGCTCGGGGAAGCTGCCGGGGCTCCGGGAGCAGCGCCGGGGCCGCCCCGGGCTGCGCTTCCACCGGCCGAGGTTTGCCGGCTCTGCCGCCCTCCTGCAGCATCCCCAGGCTTTTTCTTCCTGATGCAGCGGGGAGAGCACAGGGATGCCGGCCGGACCTGGAGAAATGTTTGTCCCCCCATGCCGGGATCCGCCGCGCCTCCGGTGAGCTGAGCTGTGCCTCGCGCTCCGAGGGTGCAGAGATGACCACAGATGGACACAGGGACTCCTTGTGGTGCTTTTGGGTTTTTTTAGGAGGGGTTCCTTGGATCTGAGCCCTCTGGGTGTCATCAGAGCAATAATTCTTCCCATTTCCCCCCCTATCAAGCCAGGAGAGCTTTAACACCACGAGGCCCTTGGTGGCCCAGCAGCTGCTGCCAGGTCCCTGTCCCGCTGCTCCCTCCCAGCCAGGAACACGTGCAGAAGGTGGATTCCTGTCTCAGACGAGCTCTTGGCCATTCCCAGCTTTCTCTGGATGCCACAGACAGCGTTATTAACGCAGATGAAAGGCCGAGGAACGCGTTTGCTGTGCTCGTGCTTGCCCAGGGCTGAGCTTTCCGCCCCTCCCCAGGTTTTCAGTGCATCCATCCTGCATCAAAGGCTCTCCAAGGAGCTCCAAGAAGGGCCTGTGATGGTGATGATGGAGCAAAACCCCCGAGGGTTTTGCTGCCTGAGCAGTGGCCGAGCTGAGCCAAGTGACAATTCCATCTTTTGCTTCCTGCAGCCTGTTCTGCCCAGGAAAAGGGCAGCCCTTCCTTGCAGAGCCTCCTCCACCTGCCCTGCTCTTTGCTGACTGTGCATTCCTCCTTCCACGTGGCCCAGGGATGAGCAGGACTGGGCAGGGTGTGACGTTCCTCAGGTGCAGATCCCGAGGTTTTTCTCTAGGTGCAGATCTCGAGGTTTTCCCTAGGTGCAGATCTCGAGGTTTTCCCTAGGTGCAGATCCCGAGGTTTTCCCTAGGTGCAGATCCCGAGGTTTTTCCCTAGGTGCAGATCCCGAGGTTTTCCCTCGGTGCAGATCCCGAGGTTTTCCCTAGGTGCAGATCCCGAGGTTTTTCCCTAGGTGCAGATCCCGAGGTTTTCCCTCGGTGCAGATCCCGAGGTTTTCCCTAGGTGCAGATCCCGAGGTTTTCCCTAGGTGCAGATCCCGATGTTTTTCTCTAGGTGCAGATCCCAAGGAGAACAGAGGGACAGGGGAAGCGTTGCTGTGCTGTGGGGCAGGAGGGGCTGAGAAATCCCTGCAGGCCAGTGGGGAGCCCTGGTGGGACCAGGGTCGGGGTCTCTGCTCCCTGCTCTGCCCCTGGCTGGCTCTCCCTTCTGCTTTCCATGGGCTCTGGAAGTGCTGGAGCAGCTCTGTCTCAGGGCACACCTGGAATCACGGCCGCAGCTCCTCAGGTCCCCAAGATCTCTTGGTTCCGCACCCCAATCAATCTCAGAGCCACCAGGGATCTTCCTTCAGCTCCATCGCTCGGGATCTCCAGCCCCAGAGCCAGGAATGCGGCTCCTGCTCGTCCTGAGCACGAAGAGGCTGCAGAGGCCGTGCCAGAGCTTCCCGAGGCTTCTCCTGCCCTGAGCCAGGAGCCAGGGCTGGAGGCTGCGAGGTCAAACCCGAGAGGTTCAAGTGGCTTTTCCTGGAATTCCACAGAGGAGAGGAGGGACTGGGAGCCTGGAGCGGGATAAAAGAAGGGAAAGGGAGAATCAGCTGGAGAAACCAGGACGGGAGGAGGGCACGGCTGTCCGGGGAAGGCGAAGGGGCAGACTGGGGAGGGGTGGGGGGAGGTCTCGGGGTGCTGGGGAATGGTCCCGTTGGAGCAGCAGACACGCTGGTCTGGGTGAGCACCTGGGATCAGGGAACCGCAGGTTTGGGGTTTCCAGCCCTGCTGCTGGGGGCTCTGTAGGATCAGCCCCACCTGGGCCTTCCCTGCCCCACCACAAACACACGCTGCTCTGGGACAAAAGTTCACATCCCTGCTCCTCCGCTTGGCTCCTGTCATCTGCTGCTGCCCTTGCTGAGAGCTGCAAAACAGCCCCTGGCCCTGAGAGGGATTATACAAATGAAGCCGGTGTAGGGCTGTAATTTCAGAGATTTTTTTTTTTTTTCTTTTCTTTCTCCTTTACTAAAAAAACCTTTTGTGCACTTTGGAGCAAGCTTGTCATATTTCTTGGAGTCTCCAGTGACTCCTTCATCCTACAGACTTTCTGGAGTCCTCCTTGTTAGGCCGAGGACTGCATGATTCATTGTGTGCTGGAGATTTAATACTGCACGTAAAACAGGCCCAGTTCAAATTTGTTTTCTTTCTTTCCCCCCCTCCCCTCTTTTTTTTTTTTTCTTTTTTTTTCCCCTTTCTCGGCTTCTCACTTACATCCTGGAATTTTTTTATTTTTTTTTTCACGAGATATAAAATAAATACTTTCCCAAATATGTCCAGGAGGAAATGATCCGGCTGGGTTTTTCAGCTGCTGTTTTAAGGCCTTTAAAAACAATTTGGTGCTGTTCAGCTTTCTCAAGGGCTCGCTGTGTGTTGGGAAGACCCTCTCCATCTCTCCTGGATCTCTGGAATTCCATGAGGCTCCACGAACAGCTCTGCTGCATTTGGAGATGTTTATCCCCAACCAAAGACTTCTGGGGCTGCTTTTCCAAGGTGAGACATGGATTTTTAATGCCAAAAGGGATTTTTTTGGTGACTGAGCCTGGTGGCTGAATGCCACCCCTTATCACCAGCCCTGGGGTCACATGTCCCACCCTGGGGTCACCCCTGAGCTCAGCAGCCGCCCCAAGAACCGCGGCTGGGATTGGGATTTTCCCAGGACAAAATCCTCCGAGGGGCAGCGATGACCTGACCCTGGTTAGAATTAATGGAACCCTTTAATTAGAGGTTGCCTGGAGTGAGGAGTCTGTGTCCTGCCCGGGCTCCTCTTCATCTGCATTTCCCAAATCCGGGGTAATGAACTCAGCTCCCTGTCGGCCGTGACCGGGGAATCGATGTTTTGGGGGAGCCCAAGGCTGGCTTTCCTGGGATTTGGTTCTGCTCATGGTGATGAGCTCATGGCCTTTCCTGCAGCTCTCCAGGAGCCCGGTTTCCAAAAGGACCTCAGCTGTCCTGCAGCAGGACCAGCCTGGGGCCCGTTCCTGGGGTTCAGGGTCAGTCTGGGTCCCGTTCCTGGGGTTCAGGGTCAGTCTGGGGCCCGTTCCTGGGGTTCAGGGTCAGTCTGGATCCCGTTCCTGGGGTTCAGGGCCAGTCTCGAGCCCATTCCCAGGGTTCAGGGTCAGTCTGGAGCCCGTTCCTGGGGTTCAGGGTCAGTCGGGAGCCCATTTCCGGGGTTCAGGGTCAGCCTGGAGC
>VZTX01012750.1:2199-14410 GCA_013400915.1 Pardalotus punctatus
AAATAAAAGGGAAAAGAAAAAAGAGAAAAAGAACAAAGCTGGGAAACACAGAAAGAGCTTTCGCAGCCTCCTCTCCTTGGCATTTTCATCAGCCATCCGGGTGCCCTTCACAAAGGTCCAAACAGGTTTTATAGGCAAAGACAACACATGCACAGCAAAACTCCAACATATTGCAGCTTACCAAGCCCAAGGGAGCAGAGTTACATCATGAGGCCGAGCTCCCTGCTCTCCCTGCAGCCCGGGAAGGAGCGCAGGCTGAGGTGCCAAGATGTCTACCTTCACCAGGGTCTTTTTTTTTTTTTTTTTTTTTTTATGTCTTAAAAATCAACGGTCTGGGAACCTGAGGCTCGGCAGCAGCGTTAGTGAGAGCGGAGCTGTGCACACACAGCAGGGCCATCTGGAAAAGGGCTGGGACAGGAGACCCCTGCGAGTGCCCGTTCCCATGCGGGGCAGTGGATGCACCAACACCCCTGCGGGATGGACAGGACTGATCCTGCCTGGAATCCTCCAGCTGGGAGGTGTCACCAACCTCTCCGAGGTGACACCAGACCCCACTGAGGACACAGCCCCAGGGAAAGCTCCCACCAGCCAGGAAAACGAGGGCTGCAGCAACAACGGAGCAAGGCAGAGGCAAATCTCTCAACAAATGATGTAACCCCAGCAGCAGCAAATTCTTATTCACTTATTTTTTCCCTCCTTCTAAAAAAAAACAAAAAAAAAAAATAACACAACCCAAACCAGCCTGCTCATAATAACCTTTGCCTTGAAGAGAAGACAAACATTTTGTAGTTAATTATATAGGAAGTAATGATTAAGAGAATGTTTGTAGAAAGAGAGTGTTTCTTTTGTAGGCACGGGGAGGCTGCTCATTTCTGATCTCGGCACTGCTCAAGTCCTGCTGTATTGGGCAAGGCCTGGGCTCAGGGCTCGTGGGGATGCTGACCACGGGCCTGTCATTAGAAGCAACAGAAGCATTTGATCTGGAGAAGGAAGGAAACACAACCACCAGCATACCTGGCCTACAAAGCAGTCACCAGTCTCAAAGCTCCTTTTTTTCAAGCTAAGGCCACTTCCTTATAAGCCTCATGCAATCATGTGAACATGGAATTTTATCTGCAGCTCACAACAAGCACTGCCCTCAGCCCGAAGTTTGCTCCCAAATCAAATTCTTTGCAATTCTTTTGTCTCCTGAAATCCTTTCATCCAGACTCTTCTCCAAAGAAAAGAAACATTTCCTTCTCAACCCCCATGTCCTCTCTCCTATTCCAGTCGCACAGTCAACTCCCCAAAGAGGGGGGAAGCACAGAAAGAGGTGCAAGTCCCTGCATGCAACAGCTGGGAACACGGAGACACGTGCATGAAACACAACAGGACTTAAAGTGACTTCTCCCAAGACAAGGCATTCCACGATGGCGTGCAGGCTTCAGGCAAGGGGGGTCTGCAGAGCCCGTGCCCTCCTGGAAAGGGGAGATCGATTTACACTTCCTCACTGCTTCCAGGCCCATCTAGCTGCATCCCAGTAGAGTTAAAGCCAGTGCAACTCGTGTGTGCAGGCAAATGTAAATCCAGAGCAGACAAAGGCATCCCCTCCTTCCACGGGCTGAGGGTAGCAAGGAGTCCAGCTGCTGCCTGCCTTCTCCTAGCCCCCGGGAGGGGAGGGGGGGAAGAAAACCCTAAAATGGAGACCAAGATTCATCACTATCTCTAGCAAAAGCAAACCAGCCATTTCAGAAACACCCAGTCCCCAGTAACTGGCCGAGCCAGGACAAAACCAGAGCACCAAGAGGAGTCTGGAGCAAGCAGATTCCAGCAGTCCAGGGCAGGGGAGCTGAGGGCAGCTCACCCCCATCATCGGGGCTCAGGCACCTCTTCAGCCTCCACACTGCTCTTCCTCCTCCCCAAAGCACCGCAGCCAGCGGAGCGGGTCCCTGTCCCCCTGCCCGTCCCCACGGTGCCCGGCCAAAGGGCACGTGGGGCAGCAGAGGAGGGAGAGCCTTCCCACAGGACCACGAGGAGCTGGCTGAGATGACCACACCACCTCCACCTGGGTCACCTCTGGCCATCAAAGCGGCCCAGCAGCGAGACAGCGGTGCCCGCGAGCTGGGAAAGCAGACGGGGAGAAGGGGGGGGGAAAAAGAGACAAAATAATAATGAAAATAATCATAATCATAAAACTTGCACCCTCAGGCCTGTCCCTCTAATAACTACAGCAAAACCTCACCAAGGCCTTACTCTGCTGGAGGGTGAGAAAGCGACACAGCGCTGCCCAGCACCCGAAGTCCTGGAGGTGGGAGATCCTCACACCCTCTCCTCCATGGCCTACGGGCTTCGTCCCCGGCGTGGGGCCTGGTTTTTCTGCTCTGTCATTAAGAGTGGAGCCTGGTCTTTTCCTTCAATCCCAAGAATTGCACGGAATTAGATCATCTTTCTGGCTCGCCTCCCCCTACAGGCAGCTCCCGAGCATGCTCAGCGCGGCCGCGCTGCCATTTCATAACCGCATTGTTTACGGACACACGGACCTGCCATCTTTTGACAGGGACACAGGGCCCGTGTCCCTGCCCAGCGCCACGGCCCCCGCCACAAACACCCCCTCGGGAGAAGGCAAACTGCAAAAACATGGAGAGCTAGAAGCCTTGGGGGGTGATGGTGGTGGGTTTGTTGTTTTTTTCTGATGGTTTTTGTTTCTTTTTTGTCTTTTTTTCCTTCTTGATTTAGGTGAAAATCCACCTGCTTTGGAGGGAGAGGTTAACCCCTGTGGGGAGGAGGAACTCGCAGGGCTCGGTGCAAAATGCCAGCCATGATTTTTAGCTTCTTCGAATCACAACTGTGCTTCGATGTCACCTAAAAATATAATCCCCAGCCCAGTCTGCCATCCTCTGCCGAGCCTTCCTCTGTGAGAGAAAGGGTTGGAAATATGGTATTTCCCTTAAATAAACAAGTTGGCTTAGTCCCAGCACATACAGTTTTCTCCTTTAAATGCAAACCAGAGTATTTTTGCAGGCACACAGGAAAACGAGGAGAGGAGGAGGGGAAATGTTCCTCATTTAACACCAAGAACTCCATGAAAAGCCTCACAAGGTTGCTCAGAGCCCCGCTCCATTCCAGCCCTCTCCCTGTCTGTGCTGATCATACTTTACAGGTGAAAGCAGCTCTGACTTATGACAGAGAGAAAATGCCAGAAGAGCTGGAGGTTTCCTCATCCTTGGAACAAGGACAAGTTGTGAAAAGCTTCCTTTGCAAGAGGCACGGTGCTGCTCGGGCACAGTATGGCAGCGTTGCAGGGAGGACACTTGCACGTCAGACCTTCTTAACCCCCACTGCCTCGACCCTTCTCCACATCCTTCCCCCTCCTGATGGGGACTGAAGGAAAAACATAAATAAGTCACCTGTTTTGAGGAATGCAAGCTGTTGTGTTGGGAGTCCAGGATATTTTTTTTAAAAAGCTTGCTTGACATTTTTTCCCCTTCTGATTTTTTCTTTTCTATTTTTTTTTTTTTTTGAATGGACACTTTCCAATCAGCTTGTACAGTTTGAGAGCTTCGCTCCTGCTGCTTTCCTGACTACTGTAAATCCTGGCAGGCCGCCCTCCTCCTCTGCCCCCCTCCAGGACCAACACCACCCTACAGCAAAGCCAGACACATATCCAAGAGACCAAGGAGCTCACACAGGCACAAGAGGGACAAATCCCACTGGAAACACGAGGAGCCACAAGGGTCTGCAAAGAAGGGTTGGTGTCTAAACTCTAAATTCAGAGGAGTCAGAAAAAATAACCGGCTGAAAAGGGGAATTAAGGATTATAAACTCAGGGATTCATTTCCAAATCACTGACATTCCATGTCACTGCAGGAACATATGGTCCTCCAAGGCTTGCAAGCAGGGAGCACACGCCATCAGTGCCCCGAGCCTTTGGGCTGACCCCAACACACCGTCACTCTCCCGCTGCGGCCATTCCTCGACCACTCTCAGCTCCAGGAGCAAGAAGGTGAGAAGGAAAAACTTCAGGGAAAAGCAGCGAAAGGAAAACAAAGAGGAGCAGCAGGAACCAAGCCAGCCCTCCCCCAAACCAGCTGGCCAGGAGAGTGAAGCTCCTTAAAACTCCTTGTTTACCTGAATAAAACAACTCGCTGCCATTGCATGAGGTGCACACAATCCTCTTTCCTTAGGAGATGGCACCACATGGGAGAGCTCAGGGGAGCCAGGTCATGGAGCTGCCTCTGCCCCCTGCCCATGCTGGTCTCACAGGGGCAGAGCAGCAGGAATATGCCCCATGTGTGCCACAGAGCCCAGTTCTACCCAAACACCTTCTGGGACGAGGGCAAGAGCTCCTGCTGGCATTGCAGAGCCAGTTAAATACATGAAACAGAACAAAACCAAGACCCAAAGGCCCCACTTTGGGCTCTTAACCCTTGCTGAGAAGCAGCACCAAGCCCAGACCTCGGCTGCTCTCCTCCCTCCAAAGTAGGTCAGGCTTTTCTGCGTCTCTGCAGACGCTTCCAAAGGGCCCCAGCCGGCAGGGACGGAGCGTTGGACGCTTTCAGCCGGTGCCACACCGGTGTCACCGTGGTCACCGCCACACAGGAGCACACCGGGCACACCTCAGAGGGTTTTTGGTTCTTTCCTCAGCCTTCATCAAGCCCAAAGCCCGTTTTCTCCCTGGATGGAGCTGCTCAGGCAGCAGGTCAAGGCCTCAGCTCTTCACTGTTAAAGAGAAATCTCTCTCCTCGTGACTTCTGATGCCTTTTCCTTTTCTTCTGGATGACGAACAATGAGCACATTTATAGTCCAGCGGAGAGATGATAGATATTTAGATTAGGTATCACAGATTGTCCTGTGTAAGCTCCCTAATCTTTTAAATGCCATCTTCACATCTTGCTCCTTGATTGAAAAGTCAATATTGTGTCTGCATTGCAGCTTTGAGGGTCTCCCTGGAGCACAGCAAGCTCAGGCCAGTGTTTTGCAGGGGTATCTGGACCCTCCACGGCCCTGGGACCTTCTGTGTTCATCCCAAATCTCACTGAGGTCTGCGGCATCCAACAGAGTTCTTGCAAGTAACACAAACACAAACGAGAGAAAGAAAAAAAAAATCTCCAAGGGCAGAGCCAGGGGGCTGAATTTCAAAACATGTTGCAGACATGGACCTCCTGCCACAAAACCAACCACGGATGTTTCCTTTTAATCAGCTGCTCCCTTGGATCACTACTATGAAAAAAAAAAAAAAAGAAAAAAAAAAAGGAGAGGGGAGGAAGTCACCCCAAAATAAAAAGGATTGTTTCTTCCTGGTGAAATATTGTTGGCTCTGGCCTCCACCCAAGTGAGCCATAGGCAGAGGCTGTCAAAAGAGACGCAGTGAGGAGGTGCCATGTGGCCACAGGCCCTCTCCTCCCCTTTGGAAGTTCTGTCTTCGAGCAGCTCAGACACCCCAGGCTTTGCTCCTTTTTCTTACCAGACCTACAAGCCAGGAGGGCTCCTGGGAGAATTTTCCAGAAACTTCACACTTCAAAAGCACAAACAAACCCTAAAAATACCAAAAAACCCCCAAAACCAAACCAACCCCAAGCAAGCCTGCCCACCCCAGAAGACAAACGCGAGGCACGAGGAAACAAAAAGCCCGAGGTTTCCCGGCGGAGATGCCGGGAGCCGAGGCCCCTGTGAGCCCACGGCACAGCCCCTGGAACAGCATCCCAGCAGGATGGATCATCCCAGCAGGATGACCATCCCAGCAGGATGGATCATCCCAGCAGGATGACCATCCCAGCAGGATGGATCATTCCAGCAGGATGACCATCCCAGCAGGATGGATCATTCCAGCACGATGGATCATCCCAGCACGATGGATCATCCCAGCCCGGCCAGGCCTCCCGCGCCCACGGCAGCCACGCACAGGAAATATCGAAACAAATGAACAAATAACCCCGGCCATGATTCCCCGGCCTCTGCTCCTCCTCTCCAAGGCTTCTCCTGCCCCAGCAGGACACAGCCTGCCCTGCCAGGGCCTCGCCAGGCACGGGAGGTGGACGGACCCTGCGGTACCTGCGGGCAGCTGTTGTCTTCTTCTGGTGAAGACTCCAAGAGTTGCATATTCCAGATCCTCATGAGCAGTGATTCAGTTTCTGCTCATGTGATAAAGCTCCCTCTACAGAGTGAGCATGCCCAGAAGAGCCCATTTCACTGCTCCCTCCACTGCAGCCATTTCACAGAGAACCTGCCGGCTCCAGGGCGTCCATTGGAGCGCGATTATCCCGGGCATCCCGGGGACGCACCGGTAATGCAGATCATCTGTCAACTTTCTGACAGGGCGCCAGGCCTCAAAACTGATCACTCGCCTGAAAAAAAGAGAAAGCTTTTTAAACCAGAGTGCTGTCTCGTGGCCTTCAAGAGTAGCACTTGCCTGTGGGAAAAGGAGAGGCAGGAGGGACAGGGAGGGATGTGAGTGGCTTGGGGATGTCCCCAGGCTGATTTTGTTGTGCTTAATAAAGCCCCCGACCTCTGAGTGCTGGGATGAAGGCACATGGGTTAAACTGATGCAGGGAGCAGTGTCCAAGACAGTGTCTTCAAGATCCGAACTGCTGATCTGAAGGGAAGTAATTTTCACTTTGAGGATTAATAACCTGACCCGGTACAACTGACTTTAAAAGGGTATCACAAACACCATCATGGAAAAGCAGGGGGGGGAATGGAATGAAGGAACATCCTCGTGGATCCATCCTCATCCTCACCCTAATGAAGGGAGAGTGCACTACGAGGTGTAGGAGCTCTAAGTTCAGCCTATGTCAAACCCTACAATACTGCTGGCCCAGCCAGCAAGACAACAGAAGAAATTTTAGCTTCAAAATAAAAGTAGTTTGTCTCTGTTCCACTTCACAATTAAGCATAAACTCTTGGCAACCTTCATATCTGCTCAGGCTCCCCGTAAAACTGCCAGAGCAGCTCGCAGGAACATCTGTAAGCAGAGCTCGGCTGGAAGGGATTCAAGGAAGACTGGCATTTCTCGGAGGCAGGAGCAGGAGGCTGCTGGAGCCGGTGTCAGGCTGGAGAACCTCCCCCCCGAGCAGGGGGAGGGCAGCCAGCAACCCCGGGAAGAGGCCCGAAGGAAGAGGAAACTCCGACATGGCCCCGTGGCACCACCCGCGTGCTCTTGGCCAAAGGAAAAGCAGCTTTCCAAAAGAGGAGAGCACAGCAGAGCGTCCTCCTTAAGAGAGAGTGCTGTTTAGGAGTAGAAACTAAAGTAAAGACAAGAGGAGATTATGTGTGACAGCGAGCTGGGGAGGGCAGGGAGCAGCCTGCACTGTAGGGAGGAAAAAGCCATCAAATCCATAGGGAGGTTTGGAGGAGCCTGGGGGTGACCTTTGCCCTGCCCCAGCACCAGGCCAGTCCAGGTCTCAGCACAGCACAAAGCCATGGCCGGCTCTGCCAGGCTGGAAACATCCACAAGCCATGTTTCCTCCAGTCCCAGCAGCTCTTTGGCCAGGCACATTTGCAGAGATGCAATAATTAAAGCAGCAAGGAGCTGCTACGGACCTCCCTCGGCTATGAGGATGTTGTTTTCCTCTCCACACTCTGGAGAAGTTTCACTGCTAAACAGTTAAAACACACAAGGCTAAATCGAGATGATTGAAATTCATAGGCAAGGAGTATTTGAGGTGACAGCATAAAGAAAGGATCGCTCTTTCACCCACTGGGTTTTCGTTTGATGTGAATCTTAAGTTTTAATATACACAAAATGAGATTTTCCTGGCCTTTCTCTTAGTCGCTGAGAGGTGTAGAGGTAACTCATTTAAAGACAAATTCAAAAATCCCCAAACAAAAGCAACAAACCCTGGCTATGCAGACAGAAGTTGCATTATCCACCGCATCAAAAGATTACTGTACTTCAAACCAAAGATGGCTTTAAAACAGTTGACGTGCTGCCCTTTCTTGCAGCATGAAATTACCAGGCTTTCATTAAAAGCCCAGAAATAGAAACGAAGATATTAACAAAGGCAGTGTCAATGATCCACCACAGTCAACATTCCCTTTCCGAGATAAAATAACGCCGGAGAACGGAGGCACAGCCGCAGCCTCCCCACTGCATCTCCACACCAGACATGTTTTCGCTGCTGAGGTTAAATATACACTGAGAGCAGATGCTACCAGAGACGCTTTTCACATCTCATGGCCATCCTTGAAAGCACTAAACACTGTTTAGAAACAAAGAGGAAAAAGCAGAGCTCATCAGGGCACTGCAGATGCTTCAACAACCAACTTGAGTAAAGCAATCAATTGGCGCCGTAGCAGCATCTCTGCCACGGGGGATGCCTGGGTGTCAGGGAAACCTTACATTTTTGTCATTCAAAAGGGGGAAAAGCTTCCAGGGCACTGCCACTGGCTGTGGGAAAGGTGCCTCCTGCCCAGGACCCCCCTGTCCCCCTTGGCAGGGGTCGGGTGCTACACCAGCACTCAGACCCATCTCCAGGCTGGCTGGGGAAGCAGTTTTGCTGTGATGAAGGATGAGAACAAGGCCATGCCCCGTGAAGCTGTGCCCTTTATTTAACCCAAATTCTCTCCAGCAGCCTTCCCACCACACTGGCACAGCCAGCCCAACACCCCCTTCCAAACATTCCTACCAGGGCCCACAGATGACAGGGTATTTTCACTCCGTGGCTCTTTGGCCTCCATTCCCTGATTGAAGGCTCAAACATCCCGTTCAGAAATCCCACATTCTGAGGAGGAAGGGAGCAGCACAAACACCTCCCTTCTCAAAGGACACCAGGTTCCTCAGGGCTCTTGCTTAATGACACCATTAAGTCCAGCATTTTCACAGCTCCCTTGCAGGGAAAGCCCAAGTGGGAGGGAAAGGAAGGTTTTTCTTTTTATAGGAAGAACAATATTTAGCTCTGCAAAATACAGAGGGTTTTCCTTATTTCCTTTTTTCCATCAGGCTCCTCTTCTTGCAGACCCTCCAGTTGATCAAATCTGATGCTCCCTTTCAGACTCCTTGCAAGCAATCCCAAAAGCACAACAAGTTAAAGGCACTCTGGATATGAAATGAACATTTCTGCTGGAATCCTGATTTGTTTCTGCACTGCTATAAGCCATTCCCCAACTCCACTTCAAGCTGTTCAAATGTTGCCTTCCCTCGTCAACCATTCCAAAGGACCCTTCTTAATCAGAATGTCCCAGGACACACTGGGTGTTCCCAGTATCCTCCAATGTCCACCTCCAGGCTCACGTAACAGCCTTGAAAGAACAGGCACTCATTAGTGCATCTTCTGGAATCACAGCTTTCCCTACTTTTCAAAATCTGGTTTTCCCTCCCAAAGCTTCCAAGTCATCTTCCTTCCTCCCCCCTCTTCCCCAGCAGAGTTGAAAACTGTTTTTACTTAATAGGAAACAAGAAATGTTCCCTGGGATGCTGCATTGAGTACATCATACACACTAAAAAGAAAAAAAAAAGGAAAAGAAAAAAGATCCTCTTGGACAGCAATCGAGATGTGAGCTCTCTGGGAGATGTTGCTATGTTTTGATAAGAATATGCGTTGAATATTTCATTTACAGGGCAATCCTAGAACTTTATTTAGCAGCATATTGGCCAGACAGCTGTAATTTAGAACATACTGTATTCCTAACAGTTCCCAATTATAAATTCCTTCAGCTTTAACTTACAGTAAGCACAGCTCCTTCTATTTTGGAACTCTAAATCCACAATTTCTCCCCTTCATTCAGCTACGGCATATCAAGAGCTCCTACAGTACAAACACAGCCTTGCTGGAGAAGGGTCCTAAATCCAGCATTCTACCCCCAGCACAGCGAGCAGGCTCATGCTTCCAGCACACTCACTGCTCCACAGACAAATGTTTTATTGGTTTATTTGGGGACAGTGGCCCCATTTGTCAGTGCAAAGCCATCCTGCAGTGCCCTGCCAGCAGCAGGCTGGGAAAATGGCTGTGCACATTCCATCCTCCTCCTGCTGCAACAAGCGCTGGAGATCCTGCCAACGAGCCTCACGTGTTCGGCGTGTCCCTGTTCTTTGACCTCACACCTATTTTTTTTAAGGATTAAGGCACTGACGTGAAAATAAGCAAGTTCTTCACTGGAGGAGGATCAGCGCTCCACGAAGCCTTTGTGTCTCTCCCCAAATCATGAGTTCCTACGGAACAGCACCGTTGACGGCTCTCCCAGCCATCCTGCTGACTTTATCAAATGTCTGCAAGGAACAGAAGGAGCAGATGAAGTCTGTAAAAACAAAGCTCCTGCCTCCATGCAAATATCCCTGGTTAAGAGGAGCGGAGAAATAGAGCGAGCATGATGTGTGTACGGAATTGGCTCCACAGACGCTGCTTCTCAGCAACTGCCATAAGGTGGCAGTGGGTCTTTAAGGCTACCTTACACCTTCCCACAGCACAATAGGAATTAGCACACCAGTGGGCTCCCAGCAGCTGAAACTCATTAAGTCCAAATTTCCTCATCAAGGGAACCAGACCCTACCATGAAAACTTAGGGCTGAGATCACCTCCGCTGCCAGAGTCGCACAAGGAGGAAAAGCCACGGGGTGAATTCTGCAGAGCCATAAAGACAGCCCCCATCTGAGCCAAAGAAAATCAACCCCTTTTCCCTCTCGCTGTACAATCACAATGCTGTTTGTTTTACAGAAACGTTTTTCTTTGTGCATTCATCCAGCCATAAACAAGCCAGAGACCATTAAAGAGTAGAAGTTCTGCCTGGCCAGCAAGCTGGGCTCCAGCAGGATTTTATGCAGGGAACATAAAAGCAAGCCCAGTAAGCAAGCTGGTCACCAGCTCAGCACTGGGCTGATGGAGCAGAACAGGCCCAGAAAGCACCCAGGAAGAGTTGTGTTCACAAAATAGATGGAACCAGGCAATAAACAGGCAAGTCACTTTAGGTAATGAAGTGACTCATCATGCAGAATGCCCATCACCTGGGACACAGCAATAAAATCAAATCTTTGCCAGTCACCCCCTGAACTGTGCTGTGACAAGTGGCCAGAGGTGCCCTGAAGGAAGAGCTCATCTACCTTACAGTACACAGCCAGCCTGTGATCGCAGAGCTCTGTTCAGAAAGTCAAACACAATAATTCTGTACGACCCAAGGATTCCCAGAGCCCTGAGAGAGCAAACCCCTTGCCTTACCTGTACTACAGCCAGGCTGGAACACGGCTGGGCCCCCCGTGCCACATCTCCCACGTGTGAGGGGACAGGTCAGACAGGGCTGACGTCCCCCTGCTCCACACCAGCTCAGAGCTCCCCTACACCTCGCTGACACAAGCATCCAGAGCCAATGTAAATGTTTTATTGGCACCTCACCACGCAGCGTGCTTGTACAACAACTGGAGTCAATCGGCTCATGCAGCACATACCTGCTGGTGCTTACACATTCCTTGTAAAAAGCTGGCAACTACGGACGAAATCCAAGAGCCCAACCGAGCACAACTCACACTGCCTTCCCCCAAACCCACTCACCAACACATTAAACGCCTGCAAGAAGCACAGAAAAGGAATAAACGTGCATATTCCCTCCTCTCCATGCCAGTTTGGAGGACCTGATGTGGCAAGGTTTGTTTGCCATCACTGGAATGCAAAGTAAGTCTGAAAGAGGAGAGTTGGAGTTTAACATTCTTTCACCCTCCCATAATCCCAGCCAGATCTGGGTTTAAACTGCTCAGAGCAGGTCTGAGCCCTGCGAGGCTCCCCATTAATAATAATTAACGCCCGAGCCCACGATGAGACGCAATCACGTGCCTGCCAATATGAAGGCTCAGCCCTGGCCGCAGCCCCTGCCTGCTGTCACCTCATGTCACCACCCTGACGTTACGCAGGTCCCTTCTTCCCGCAGGCCTGCCAGCCATCAAAGGTCAGTATTCCAAACCCCTCCCCGCGGATCCGCAGGAAGGGGTTGAAGCCATCTCGTGTCAGTGCTTTAACTGCGCTGCTTTTGAATCAATTCCAACAGTTTTTACTCCATCCGGTCTCCTGGCTCCCCCAGCCCTGGGGCACAGCAAGGAACCCATGGGTTTGCCCTACCTCCATCCTGGCTGCGGGTCCCTCCAGCTCCTGACTCCAGGCCTATCCCTGCTCCAGCCACAAATCCATCTCACTCCATGGGTGCAGCCTCCACCCCGGAGCATGCTCAGTACGGGCTGATCTTCAGCCATTTCAGAGCTTTAATGAAATGTAAGCATAAGGAAGTGTCATTAGCAAAAAAAAAAAAAAAAAAA
>VZTX01012753.1:0-55765 GCA_013400915.1 Pardalotus punctatus
CGGAGTCCGCTCGTTTAGCCAGCCGGTGCTCCCCAGTGAGTACGCGGCGCACTCCCTCGCCCTCAGCGGCGATTCCTCCTCTCCCAGCGCTGCCCCCTCGCCTCGGCGCCGTTCGGCCCCGTGCCAACGCGGGGGGACGCCGGCGCCTGCCCTCCGTGCCTGCCTCTGTCAGTCGCCTCCCCTGTGCGGAAGCCCCGCGGGGCCGGTGCGGCGCGACAGCGGGCGCCGGAGTCCTGGCGGCGCAGCTCGGAGGAGCTGATGGCTTCCCTCCCCTTCCCGCCCCGCCGAGGCGCCGTGCCGGGAGAGGGCACGAAGCTCCTCCGCTTGCCGCCGCCCGCCCCGCCCCGCAGGGGGCGCTGGATCAACAGGAATGGGGGCGCGTCCCGTCCGCCGGGGCTCGCGGGGGGTCCCTGTGCCCTGAGGCTGCGGCCGCGCCGGTCGCTGTGGTCGGGGCGCTGCCGCTGACAGGCCCGCGGCTCCGGCCTCTTCTGAGGGGAGACAGAGACAGTTGGCGGAGGGAGAAGCCCGAGGGCATTCAGGGGATCTTGCCGAGTGTCTGCCCCGCAAAGCTGTGGGACACTGCCTTAGCAATTAATGAGTGCAGAGCTGGGTGGGCAACAGTGTCTTAATAACTGCTCTAGCAGCTACTTAGAGCCCAGCCCAGATGCTCTCCGGGGGCTGGCGCTCAGCCGGGGAGCACCCCGCCGTTTGCAGACAGCTTGGCGGCCGCTCCTCCACACCCCTGGCACCGCCACCCTGTCACCGCCACCCTAGGTGATAAGGCGGCCCAGGTGCGTGGCAATGAAAAGCAGAGGAGCTGGAGGTACCGATGCTCAGCGGGGATCCCTGACATGAGGGTGTTTTTGGCAGCCCCTCCCACCCTGCGCTCTCGGGGAGAGTCTTGCAGTTGGCATTGTCTGATAATAGTGCTGTTATCTCGGGCAGTCGTGCCCATAAACAAAGCAAGGGCTTCTAGGGAGAGGTAATGTCTTTTATTAGATTAGACCAGCTGATGTAAAGGTCAAGTTTTCAGGCGCAGTTTCAACCCTTCATGTCCCAGAATGTATTTTTTGAAGATAGATCCGTTGGGCTATAAAAGTTACTACTTCGCATACAAACTGATTTGCAGAGGCTCCAAAATAAACCATTGAGTTTATTGAGCAGCTAAAGAATTCAGGTTTCATGTTTATGGATTCTTTTTTTTCCTTAAAGGTAAAGATTTGGATTTATGAGATAATGCAATAAAAAACACTGGGGTTTTTTAATTATTATTTTTTTTTGGTGTTAGATCCTGCCTTTTGGCTGACTCAAATCATGTTAATAAAAGTTAATATGTGTAGGTGCTAATTATTCAGGGAATTAACACTGCAAGTTGTTACTAATTCCTGGGTTTTTTTTACATGATCAGGCATGAAAAATCATGCATGTATCACTAGTCTACAAACGTAAAAACATCAGGCCTTGTCATTCCAAATATATTTGGAATTTCTTAAATTAATCTCTGTGTGTGGCCAATCTATAGTAAGTCAGTGATACACTTGCACTGAACCTGTTCAGGAAATAATACCGTTCCCTCAAAATCCTGTTGCATTTAAGCTACATCCTCTTTGGCTGTGTCAGCTGTCAAAAAAGCATGGCATACCTTTACACATCTATGTTTGTAGCAAAATGGTAATGTAAAAATTCTGGGATCAATCCAGGCATTGGTGTAACTCCCAATCTGATTTGTATTATGTAAAAGGGAGGTTATTATACATTTAATATTAAAGAAAATAAGGTAGTTACTGTAAAAAAAAAAAAAAAGGTGATAAGGGTGTATTTGTTCTCCATTCACTTAATTTTGGCTGACAGACATTTAATTTGTATACGGCTACAAGCACTCTTGGTTTGACAGAGTTACAGATGGATTCCAGACATGGAATTTACCCTGTCTTTACACATAAGCCTTTCATGGGTTTGTGGTGCTTCTTTTCATCTGGCTTGGAGCATGCAGTTCAGTGGTCCTAAACAATTATAGCTGCAAAAATATTCTATAAACTAGTTTTGGCCACTTTAACAGTGGCTTTGCAGCTATAAATGGAAAATCATTCATGGGTAGGATGCCAGTTTGATTTAGAATTCATTTTTCTGTTCAACAGTCCTTGAGCAGGAGTGAGTTTGTCAGGCTCAGAAATACAGAAGATCCATGGGAGTTTCTGCTTGCAGAACAGTACTACCTTTGGACTACCTTTTAATGTCTGTATGGAGCTCAGCTCAAAGTTTGCTGTGGCACATCATCAGGAACTGCACCAGTGACATTAATGGGCTCTAATGTATACTTATAGTCCTTTGTAGGACTTCTGGATGGGACTACCAAAATGCATCTGTTCTCATAATGTGACCATAAGGAATGCTGCTAAGAATGCTGAGGCAGTAAATGTCCATTAAACTTACAAGAATGTATTCCTAGATCCCTCAACTTCCCTATATGTCAGAGCTCCTAGCTCCCTTAGTGACTCTTTTCTTGATTCTTTTCAGTCTGTCTTTTATTTGGCAAGAGAACAAACTGAACACAGTGCTCTAGATGTGGCTTCATCTGTGCTGAAGAGAGGGCAGTAATCATGTTCCTTGACCTGCTGGCTGTGGTCTTACTAATGCACTCCAAGATGTGGTCAGTGTTCATTACTGCAGGCACACACTGCTGACTTTGTTGGTTTGTGGTCCACTGGGTCTTCTCCTGTGGAACCGTTATTCCAGCCTGCACTTCTCCCTAAGTATATCCTGTCCCATATGTGGGACCTTGGTATTCTCGTTTTTGATGCTTCAATACAGATGTATTTGTTATATATTTATTCAGCTAGTTGAGGTCTGAATAGCAGCTGTGCTCTCCAGTATGCCAACAGCCCCCCTTGATTTGGTGTCACCTTGTATTTCTAGAGGTCATGAATGAAAAAGTTAAATAGTATCAGCTACTTTGCTGATCCCAAAAAGCATCCCTTGGAATCACCTGCTAATTGGACTTGAAACAGTTATTAGCTACCGTTTGAGACCCATGATCTGGTCAGTTTTTAATGCACACTGTAGTGCACCTATATCTTCCCAATTTGGCTGCAGATGCTGAAAAACTATTAAAGTTCTGGCTAAAGACAAGGGGAGAAACACCTACTCTACTCTCACCCAGAGAAGCCTGTAATGTAGTTGTAGAAGACAATCAGCGTGACTAAATGCAGTTTGTCCTTGGGAAATTCAAGATGACTATTCTCAACAACATTTTTGTTTTTGTGGTACTGGGAGTGATTTCCATGAATATTTGCTCAGTAATTTTCTCAGCAGCTGAGAGAAGGTTGATCAGCCTTTCATCACCCAGACCTTCCTTCCTACAATTTCCTAAGACAGATGTAATACTTTTATAGCTGTTAGAAACCTTCTCTGATCACTGTGACCTTTCACAAGGGACGGAGAGTGCCCTTCCAATGACTTTTGCTGGCACTCTTAGTACTCTCAGCTGTATCCTGTCCAATCCCATGGACTTATGTGACATTTCTAGCTTGTTTAATTAGACCCTGACTTGACCCTTGCTACTTGACATAGAACCCTGGGATGTGTGAGAGCAGACCATGCCAGTAGAAACAGATAAAATGAATACCCATGTATTTAATACACAAGGTCATCTGCTGTATTCAGCAGCTAGCCTAGATTTTACTCAGTCTCCCATTTTTGCTGCAAAAGTATCCTTACCCATGATATCCTCCATCAATTTTAACTGCACATAAGCATTGGCCCTCTAATTCTATCCCTGCATGCCCAGGCAATGTTTCTGTATTCCTACTCATTGTGTCTCCACCTCCACCTCCCATATGCTTGTTTTTTGTTGTTGAGCTCAGTCATACATACCCTGTGCTACTTCTGCTTCTGAAGGAAGGCTTCTGCTGTATCTGCCTGTTTGCTTGCAAATTAGAATGTATAAGAGATATGACTGACTCTGCCAGGTCTTGGAGGTCAGTTGTTAGGCCACTTATTTCAGCAACTCCAGTGCTTTTCTTTTGACCAGTGCTTCTTATTAAGCCGCAGCCTCTCTTTATTTCTTTGCATTTAGGAACATATTGTTGGAATTGTGAATGATTAGAGAACCATAGAATCGTAGAATATCCTGAGTTGGAAGGGACCCACCAGGATCATCATCTGGCCCTGCGCAGAACACCCAAAGACTCACACCATGTGCCTGAAAGTGTTGTTCAAATGCTTCTTGAACTCTGTCAGGTTGATGCTGTGACTACTTCCCTGGGGAACCTGTTCAGTGCTCAACCACCCTCAGGGTGAAGAACCTTTTCCTGATATCCAACCTAAATCTTCCCTGACTCAGCTTCACTTCTTTTTCTTGAGTCCTGTCATGGGTCATAAGAGTGATGAGATCAGTGGCTGCCTCTCTGCTTCCCCTCATGAGGATGTTGTAGAC
The DNA here is from genome assembly GCA_013400915.1 of Pardalotus punctatus. NCBI lineage: Eukaryota > Metazoa > Chordata > Aves > Passeriformes > Pardalotidae > Pardalotus > Pardalotus punctatus. Next base: position 4,436 of record VZTX01012753.1, read on the forward strand.
TGCAGTGAGGTCTCCCCTCAGTCTCCTCTTCTTCACTCTGAAAAGTCCAAATGACCTCAGCTGCTCCTCGTACAACATCCTTTGGACAGTCTATAATAGCTTAATGCCTTTTTCATGTTGTGGCACCCAAAACTGCCCCCAGGACTTGAGGCAAGGCCACCCCAGTGCAGAGCAGAGCAGGACAATCCCTTCTCTTGCCTGGCTGGTGATGCTGTGCCTGATGCACCCCAGGACAAGGTTGGCCCTCCTGGCTGCCAGGGCACTGCTGACTCATATTCAACAGTATGATGTTGACAACTTCATCAGTAGCAGGCCGTACATTTCCACATATGGCACATTCTTTTCCCTTTAAAAATCAGTGCACTGAGTGTATTCAATCAAAGTTGACTCCTACCATAAGCATTAGTAAAACCAGTATTGAGGTACCATTAAAAGAAGGTTGAAAAACTGAAAGGCTTTCAAAGAGAATACAAAGTTTAGGACTGGTATCTTAAAACATGAAGCTCTAGTAGCTCAATCTACTTTTTTTATTTGATAGAAGGTTAAGAGTTAACCTCTTACCAAAACAGTCTAGAAGTATCTACAATTTATTTATTTTTTCCATGCCTGGTATTTGCTAGCTCTTTAAGTCTCACACAGAAAGAGTTTCCCAGGCTGGGAGCTGAGAGGAAACAACAAACTCTAGAAGTAAAGTACAGGTGAGTAACAGAGCCTCATTGTGGATATAATTCTCCAGTAATTGAATACCTGGTATTGAAACTGGATTTAAAATAATGCAAGAAGGTATGCTCATGTGTAAAAAAAAAACTTACAGATTTGATGCACAATTTGCATTAGATACCATGACATTATGTCAAATGAAGGTGGACAGGAAAGTCTCTGGAGCATTAATATTTATGATTCAAAAAGCATGGCTCTGCACAGAACTGAGTTCTCAGGGCCTCATCTTCCACTGTTATGCAGGTGGCACTTTGTATTCAGTGAAGAGATTGCACAATTTCAGCAGCTGTTTTCCCTATTTCAAAAAATGTGTTGAAGAACTAAAGTAGGATCAAGGAAAGGTAATGAGAATGACTGAGGATATTAAAAAAAACTCTTCTTTTGAAAGATTAGGCCTTTTTTTCACTTTAGAGGGAAGATCAAGAAAGGGGATACGGTAAAATGATGGTCTAGGTACCATAGATCAGATGACTGTGTTCTCTCTCATTTAACATGAGTTGAAGAACATCAAGGAGAATTAAAAGGTAACTTTCAAAACTGAAAAAAAAAAACCCAAACCCAACCTGTAATTACCTCTACATATAAAACTTGTAATTAGACCATAGAACTTGCTGCCAAGTCACAAAGGCCAAGAATGTAACGAGATTAAAAAGTATTGTATTTTTAGTGATAACAAGTATATTCAGAGTTATAATTGGAGGATAAAAATAGCAGAAGGGCTATTAAGTATCAAATTTCAACATGAAAAACAACTTTATGTCTTTTATGATTCGTTGATACTGTCATCAGAAAATTAATGAATAAAGAATCTAAATAAGGAGTAAGGAATATGGTCCACCTCTGCCTTCTCTGGAGTTTTTATAAAGAGTGAGCCAAAATGGTAGTTTGTGTAACGACAATTCTTAATAAAGTCATGTATTTGCTCCTGTAATTCTGTTTGTGCCAGTAGTGTTATATTTAAACTGCTGCAATGATGTGAAAAATTGATCTCAGTGTTCTGTTCAATGGGATAGTCAAAATTAGTGTTTTCAACATGTAATCTATGTATTGATGGAAATAGTAAGACATCACAAACTGTTCAATGAATTTTGTGTTTGTGCACATGCACCAAATAAAATCAAGGAGGAAAAAAACTGAAGTAATAACAAAAAGCCCAAGGTGTACTTCTATTTGTTATTTTGTAAAATTATCAAGTTGCAAAAGTAGGTGAATACATAATCTATCTGTTAAAAGTAAAGAAAGATTAAAGGGGGAGAGTAAGTAAAGGAGATTAAAGAGGGCCTTCTCCGAATCTCAGCAGTACAGGTCAGAGGCTGGGCGCAGACGTTCCCCAGCTACGAGGAGCGAGTACACCCCTCGGTGTGAATTGTGGTACTTCCTGTGTGAAAATGGAGAAGACATGAGGGGGTGGGATCAACAACCCACTGCCACTCTGGCACAACGGGTGCATAAATTGAAGGAGGGCAAGACTCAGAGAGGAAACTCCACCAGAAAAGAAGTAGCTCCAGTGGACATGTCCAATTCCCTTGAAGAAACCTCTAACATGCAGGCCCACCAGGGCTAGAGGGGCCCTGCCTCTAGCCAGGTAGGGGCCAGGGAAAACCGTGTTTTTTGGACTGTGTGGATTCGCTGGCCTGGCACAGTAGAACTGCAAACATATGAGGCTTTAGTTGACANATCTGCAGTAGGACTCCTGAGAGGAGAAGAGCAACAAGTACCAATTGCCACCTCGACAGTGCACCGCCGGCAATACCGAACGAATCGAGATGCTGTGGTCCCCATCCACAAGCTGATCCGTGAGCTGGAGAGCCAAGGGGTGGTCAGCAGGACCCGCTCATCCTTCAACAGCCCCATCTGGCCTGTGCGCAAGTCTGAAGGAGAATGGAGATTGACTGTGGACTATCGTGCCTTGAATGAGGTGACTCCACCTCTGAGCGCTGCTGTGCCAGACATGCTGGAGCTCCAGTATGAGCTGGAGTCCAAGGCAGCAAAGTGGTACGCCACTATTGACATCGCGAATGCATTCTTCTCCATTCCTCTGGCAACAGAGTGCAGGCCTCAGTTTGCTTTCACCTGGAACAGATGATGTCAAGAATTTGTGTAGAAATTTAGAGGAACATTTAGTGTATGGGATGACACAAAAAAAGCATTGTTTTTGTGGCTGTGTTTGAGATTTATAGAAATGTTAGAGTACAGATGAAACTGGATTCTGTTCTACCTCCTATTTTCAAAATTCTTGTATGAAAATTTTGAAGTGTGAAGATATGAAATCCTTATCTGAGTTGTGACCACCTCAGTTATAAGATTTAGATCATTCCATTTTGTGACCTGTGATCTGTGACCTGATCCAAAAGTCTGTACTCTCAGTAAAATAATTCAGCAACTTGTTAATAATAAATTCATTATAACAGATAATGCCAATAAGAATGTATCTTTCTATATTTGAGAATAGATAGAAGTTCAATTGGTTTTCAATAATTATAAGTAATAAAATTGCTGAAGACTTGCAGAAAGAGACAATATACAGAGCTGTCAGCTCTTCACTTGATGTTTCTTAATCTTGACACTAAATTTAAACTCAGACATAATAACAGCATTGTAAACCAAAATATTATTTTTATGTGGCCCTATGCTACTAATTTCTACTCTCTATATAGATACATTTCTAATTTTAAAAGCAAGAGGAGTAATTTAAAGAAGACTGAAAGGACAGTTGGTGGATGAGTTAAATGAAGAACTGTTATAATAATATGGTAGTTGTAATATGAACATAATGGAATAAGTTCATCTTTCAAATGCAATAGGTGGATGCACTTTGGCACAACAGTTTAAGTTTTGAACCAGTTTTTTGACTATGTAAGTTCCTAATTAAGGCTTGATGAGTCAAAATTCAGCAGTATAAAATATTCAGACGTTTCCTACTATCTTAGCATCACAACCTATGTGCTTCCACTTCCACCTTCTCCACTTCAGCTTCTCAACCACTCTGTAATGAGAAAAGTACTATGGAGTTACTGTAATTGCAGAAATAAATTCTGTCCTTTGAACCACACACAGGAGGGAACCACCAGATTACTTTGTATGGGTGTGCCCCAGCTTTCTGACTGACAAACTATGGGTGCTCCTGCTCTTTGCTAATCTAAAAGGATGTAATAATTAACCAGCAAAAAGTCCGCTCCTGCATGTGCATCCCATGTGTAGTCCTCTGCAGAACTGCCACCAGTCACTGCTACTGTTGTTAGTATTAGACACAGAACATCATCATTAGCAGACTGAGCTGATGTCTTTGTACAAAGGATTCTCAATACTTTGCTAGTGTGTGTAATTGAAAACAGAAGTTCATGTGGAGGAGAAGGTTATGTATTGAGTACATTTTTCTGTAAGTATAATTACTCTTGCCAGAATAGGCTGCCCTTTCTAGTTTTTGAAGTTAGATTAAGTCTATGAGAAGAATAGTTCCATTTAGCATATACAAAAGGTTGGTACCTGATTTGTTAATGGACTATTAAAATAATAATAGTAACAAAAAGAATGAGTATCCTTAAATGATCTTTGATCAAGGCTCAGCTGAATGCACTCCAATATTTGTATTATAAACAAAAACAGAGTGACTGTCCTTGCTCAGTGTTTTATTCATACATAACTAAAATATGAACCATAAACCACATGACTGTCTGATCAAAGGACACCTTACTGTGTGTGTCTTATCAGTAGTAGTATACTAACTTCATGATAATAGTGTTTCGTTTTCTGTTGTGTGTCCATGGATTTCATAAAGAATATCATAGTCTATGTTAATCAGTGTCTTATGATTTTTTAATTGCTTTCTAAATGCTAAAATCTAGGAACAAATACACTACCGTGCTATTACACTTTCTGAAAGGATGATTTCACTTGTATTTCAAGCTGGTAAGTCTCTTATGCCTGATCTAACATGTGTCCTCAGAGAAACAAGAAAAGATAACACAATTTGGCAGCAAATTATACTGTAATTATACTTACAGAAAAAGCTGAGACATAGGAGACAATAAGTCCACCCTGGTTAAAGAAGAGCATGTATTATTTGAGTTTTTTTGGCAGTCACTTATGACCAACTCTCAGTACTGCTGTGGACATGCATTAAGAAGAAGGGTAAATCTAAAAAGGTGCCGAATGGAGTTTGGCAGACAGCAACAACAAACATCCACCTGTGAATGAAACTTTGGTAGTGAAAGTATTAAAATACTCCAGTGGTTAAGGCCTTATAAAAGAAGGAAAGGTGTATGTTCAAGACTCTTGGCACTAAGAAGCACAGCTGTAGCTTCTGAGGAAGGTCTCCTACCAGGTTGATGGTAGTCTGAGTGTACCACCCTCTTTGAGCACAAGATTCCATGGACACCAAAGTGGAGTCCACTAATAACTTTTATTTGTCTTGGGTATGTTAAACAGTAAAGCGATTCTTGAGAGTAGAGGCAGTGTTGAGTATTCTTGAGCCTTAAGTATTTAAATTTCAAATGAAATAATAATTGAGGCATTCTGACTGTGTCCTTCCTGGTTAAGGTAACCTTGTGTAATGGAGGAATACTGGACTCTAAATCCTGGTAGAGAGGTGTTATTTCTGTATTTGTTGTATAAAAGGACACTGTTATACTAAGATGTAAAATGTATATTTCATGTGAGGTGAAAAGGAACAAAGTTACCTGCATTTAAGACAGATACAGAAAAAAAGTGTATTGAAGGAGCTGGTAGCAGTGTTGAACATGCTGCTAAAAATGTGTTTTAGCAGGTACTGAAGTAGAAGCTATAGATAATTACTAGGTTGATGGAGCTGGAAACTGTAAAAGATTGAATTGCTTGACTGCAAGATAGTAAGTAGAAAAGCCAAAGGTGTACCCAGCATTGCTTAGGCTAGGGAATGGTGATAGGCATTTTTTTCTGGATGACACTCAAGAAGGAAACTGATAACAAGCACCACTCTCTCTTTTCCACAAATAGCAGGAACTGCTAACAGTATCCTGCTTCTGAAGACTTTGGTCAGATAATAAGTCAGACAATTTAAGTCAGACAATATTTAGTAATCCAGGATTTATATTTGAAATACATGTGAGAAAGCCTCTACAGACAGCTCTAATTAAGGTCAGCGACAAAGGTATCTGGCACTGTCTCTTAAGAACTGTGCCCTCTGTTACTATGTAGAGTTTGGGTTGCCTCCTCACATGGAGATACTCTGTGCCTCTCACTCTTGTTATTCGTGCTTCACTCAGAAGTGCTGATATGTTTAGTTAGGTGGGCTAGCAATGAACTCCATAACTTTGAGTCAATTGTCCAGGATAAATGTGGTCATCTTGCTGCAACATTCAGTGAAATATCAAACATATTTCCAGAGAGGCAACCAACAGGAATGCACACATTTGTATATTGCCCTTGCATAGATTTAGACCATATAAATACGAACTGAAAGAAGCTGCCCAGAGATGTGTTTGAGTCACCTCCCTGGAGGTGTTTAAAAGGTATGCAGATATGGCACTTAGGGATGTGGTTTAATGGTGGACTTGGCAGTACTTGGCAGTATATGACTGAACTCAATGATCTTAGGGGTCTTTTCCAACGTAAATGATTCTAAGATACTAAGAGTGGAAGTGATATTTGACAGGATTAAATAATTAGCATTAGCACATTAGCAATTCCCTGATAGTCCTGTTGCTGCTGTACCATTAGTTTCCCTTGCAACATAACAGTTCTACTTTGAAGCATTGGCCAAAAAAATTCCAAAAGGCAAAACAAAGGCAGTCTGGAGGCTTTAAAATGTGTTGAAATTCTCAATGATCCAGGTGACTCAATATTTTCTGGAGAAAATAACTCGGGCCTGTTTATCTTTTTGTGATAATTTTTACTTGCTTCTCTTTAACATCATCCTTAGCTAATATTGGAAAAGGAAATATATATCACCATCATTTTATGGTACAAAACAAACTTAGCTTTGTTCCAGATACAGAACAGAAACATGCTGAAGACCTCTACCTTTTCCCATGATTAACAATTTTGTCGTCTTCCTTTTCTGATGTATTTTATATTCATGCTACTTCAGTAACAACATTCAAGGAACTAGGATTTCTTTTACTCCCAAATTTTATTAAAAATCCTTTCTTGTCCTTATTGAATGCAGAATTTTTCTGCCTATAGTTTTAATTTCCCGTTACCTGGTTTTCTTAACATAATGCTTTACATTTTTTGATTCCGTATTTAATTACTCTTCTTTGCCATCTGTCTGCAGGGAAATTTGGTATATCTGTATCACTAATACTTTAAAAAAAAGAAAAATGTGAGAAACTTAATAATAAATTCCTACATTTTGAAAATGTGTGAAATATATGGGTTGAAGGTAGTGTGTCTGAAGTTTAAATCTAAACCTTTGTATTACAAATCTGTCCTGTAGTCAAAAGAAGAGAATGACTCAATGCTGAATTGCTTGCTATACAATTACTTTTCATACCATTTCCTAGAACATGAAATTTCTGGAGAAATAGAATATTTAAATTCACAATAGGAGTGTTGAAGTCCATATTTAGCTGTGTAAAAATTATGTGTCTGAGAACACTTACAGACTTAGGCACCAGATTAAAATCTAACATTTATTACTTCCTTCAGTTTTGTGCCTTGCCCCTGAGAAAGCCACTGCCTCCCTTGGGACAAAGGTGGCTGATGCACTTGTTGGTCTGATCATTAAGATAAAGCATTTTAAGGCTGAGTCCTTTTAGCTGAGGATTTCCCTGAAAATAATAAGTCTTGTGTTATAAAAAAATACAATTTAGTTATGGTTTCTTTAAATTCTGTGCAATTAAAAAGCAGCAAATTATAGTGATATCAGTTCAGCCTGACCACCTCTAATTCCCAAGAGAAGCTGTTATGTCTGCTGACATTTATTGGCGTATTATTATTGACACTTTTGTGTTTGTTCCCACCTCACAAGCATTTCAGACTCAGTTGTCATTTCTCAAACAATGTGTTTTCTTCACTGAATTAAAAAGAATTTCCATTGCTATCAAAGAGAATTAAATAAGACAATTGCAGACACTTCTATGCAATTGTGATCTTTCTGTCCCGTTGTTTTTTTATGATTCCCATTTCATACTTTAGTTTGCTGGAGCAAAGGGGCCTATTTTTTACTGCTTTTTTTACCTCAGGTCAAAGAGCTAAAACAACAAAGATTTATCAGATTTGAGGGTCATATATCTGAAAAATAGACTTAAATGAGTAGAGTCAAATATCTTGTACTTTGTTTCATTTCTAATGTCACTTGTCAAATTATATTTTATTGCTCGCTTTTGGTTTTGTTTTCTTTTTGCGTAGGTCCACAGTTGTCCGTATTGCTGAACTTCACCCTTTGACAGGAAATAACAATCAGTATAAGGATTAAATAACAAATGCAATTAATTTCTTGGTCTGGTTTCAGAATTACAATGCAAATAACATTGTCATAACACATTGAGATCTGCTGTATAAGATGATTCAACCTGGCAAGATGTGCTTCAAGAGTGTGATAAGGAATCATAGTATGCGTTGAATTGAATGGAAAAATTTTCCTCTTAGACTAGTTGTCACTGTAATGAGTGTTTTCTTAACTTCAAACTTCTAAATGCCATAATCGTGTTAGTAACAATGAATGTCATAACAAGTCCAGGAACAAACCAACTTTCATAATGTATGAAGGGACAAGAAAGGTATGAAGGAACAAGAAATGTCTGATACACTTGTGTGTTGAACTGTACCCCTAAATGTGCAGAAAAAGGCAAAATATTGCCTACTGCTTCCTACATGCAGAAGCAAGATGGCAAAAATCTGGCATTCAAAATTCACTATGTATGCCTTCAGTATGTCTTCATTCTCCAACAAGATGAGCATTATAATGTGATGGACTAAGAGTCTGTTACAGACTATACTTACTACTTCAGTAAATTGCAATTGCAAACTTATTAAATTGCCTTTAATTCTGAAGGTTCCTGGTGTTCCTGCGCTTATACCAGTGGTGAAGAGCTGTATCCACTGCTTCATCAGCAAAGAGGGTACTGCTCCTCTAATCTCTCTGTCTTAAGATATCTGAATGTGGAACAGTTCAATATTGCTTCCTCCTGGTTTTTGTGATGACATCTATTCTTCTCAAAGATGTGATTATGCATTGTCAAGAACATCAAAGGTTTTCCTAAAATATTTTGTATGCAAAGTATTGATGCCTTCGGTCAAAGTTTTTTGGCCTTGTTGTAAGAATAGTTGCATCTGGCCAAGTGGTAATCTTGTTTTTCTTCTGTATGAAACAAGGACAAGAGAAAAATAATGCATTAAAACCTTCCAGGATAGTCCTGCTGCAGATCCCTGAAAGTGTGACTTGACCCAATGGTACTATATTATAAAAAAGAGGGTTGTGTATCTTTCAGATACTGTGGAGTTTTTTAAGAAATAAGGAGTGGATATAGACCAAAGAGCTTTGATATGATGTGAAGGCACAACAGTACACAAACTTCTGGATGTTGGCTGGAGTGAGCTCTTCAAGGGCACCATAAGATGTCTAAATTGTGTGTCTAGATTCTAGCTTTCAAGTTCTTATGCTCTGAGAAATCAAGAGAGAAGACACTAGAATCTAGATGCTGAGACACTCAGGAAAGTTGGGATTTAATAGCATCACTGTACTGTACGTTTATTTAAGGTGTGTGAAGTGCTAGGATAATAGGAGTCTTTTCATCCATCTTTCTCTTAGTGTTTCATCTGTCTTCACAACTAACACCCTTGCTGGAACTGTAGGTCTCTCCTTGAGCATGGACCATCAGTTTTCCAATAAGAATGTCAAAAGGGGAGGAATTTGAATGAATATGGATTAATTTCTTATGGAATCAGAAAGGTAGTGTATCCCATCCTTCACTGTGAAACTGCTTCAGTTCTCTTTTTCTGTGAGAGAGCAATCTAAGCACCCTGTTCGGATCCCATAAATTAGTAGGAGGAAATCTGTTTGTCCAAATGTCAAATTCCAACAACACTGCAACATTCAGTTTCCAGGCTTTATAATTGTGCAGAAACCCATGTTCTCTACTATGTAGATAGAAACCAATAAGCAGAAAATTGCAGGGTTTTTTTGAACATAAAAATCCAATCTCCTCTTTTGCCTGTCACCTCACTGGAGGAACTGGGACAGACTGGATCTAGTAAATCACAATGATTATTGTGCTAGTTATGACTTGCAGCCTGGGAGCAGAAATGTTTGACTTAATATGAGCTTGGGCAGGGAGGGAAATCTTTGTATCTAAGTGTCATTTAATTATGCTCTCTTTTTTTTTTTTTCCCCCCCAATATGTGAATCAGTGATCAAAACTTCTACGAACTGACAATGCCTTAAGTAAAAATCTGAGTTGTACTGGTTTGTCTGTGACATTATGATTGCAGGTATGCTCTACAAATAGCTATTGCAACTGAAGGAAGATAACCTGCTATGGCTTTCTGGGTGCATACTGTTGCCTTCTGTCATATTTTATCTTATCCTGGACTTCAGCTGGAAATTTCCATGAGGTCTTTCTACTTTCTTCTGACAAAATCAGGTAAGTTATTTCAAATAATTTATTTAACAATGTGAAGGCTGATGTTGCTTGAAGAAAGCTAGGAAGGATTTTGCCCTATTTAGAGCAGAAGAATTGGTAAAGGAGTGCTGTCAGGGAAAAGCCTTGATGCTGTTCTGATAATGACACCCAGGTTTCATAAAGCAAATGAATTTTCATTTTACCAACAGAAGACTGACTGTCCATTGGTACAGCATGCCATTTTGCAAAACGGTAGGTGTAACAATCTCCAATGGGAGTGTGATGATGGAAAACTGGGAACCATTGTGCTGTTGGCTGCCACAGGGTGTATCTGTTCTCCTTCCTGGCTCTGTAATGCTGTGATCAATAGCACCAGTCCTGCCTGCCTACGCTGGTTGAAGAATTTACTGCTTCTCTTCTGAATGCAGCTAGACTGTAGATCTGTAAGTATTCCCTAACATACTTCAGGTGAAAATGTTAGCAAGACCTGCTATTTAAATCGTTTAAGGCAACTTACTTATCTTGACCAAAGTGGGTTAGGGACTCCTTTTGTGTGTGTATCTGGAAGTGGCAGACTGTACTTCTGCACAGCTACATTACAGAGTTCAGACTTCTACAACCTCTGTGGCTAGACTTCATCCTGTACCTGAAATAACCTTATTTAGAGTAACTTTTAATATTTTGACTAATTTATAGATACATTTTCTTTCCTTCTTTCAAGTTACTTGTCCTTCATTTAACAGCATGTTCTCTGAGTCATATTTCATTCTTCATCTCCCAAGGCTTCTTTGGCCTCTTTGGAGATAGAAGACATGATCATATCTCTGAGTTACAGATTACTGGAGGCAGTGAGAATGTACAGAACTTCTGTGTTCTGTGTTTGTCCTGTTTGTGTGCTCTCCCCTAGGCACCTGCTTATCGTCACTGTTGGGAATTGTATACTAGGCTAAAGAGATCTTTGGTTTTACCTGTTATGGCTGTTCTTGTTTATTTCTATATGGCTCTGGGAAGACAGCAGCTACTCTGTGATTTTGCAGCTTGTCATTCAGTATGGAGAGACTTTTCAGTCTTCTGGCCATGTGCAGTCAAGAAGAGGGAGAGGCTGAAGAAATCTGTAAAAGTGCGAAGAAAAATATTTGGCCTTTCCATTTATAGAGGACACATAAGCATTCAAGAAAGAAAGGAAGGACAATGAAAGCAGGGAATACAATTAAGATGTAGGGTGGAATACAATTAAGAGGTAGAGTAGATGCTCTTCATTGATAGAGAAAGATCAAAGGAACAAAGAATCTATTAGTAAGGCAAGGCATCAACTGAGGAAGACACTATATCAAAGGGAAGCTGCTAGCATTGTAGCAAACTACAGTAAAAACAATACAAAATGTTTACATAGGATTTTAAGAAAAAATAGAGATTGCAAATTCTGAAACTTATTTTTGAAACTTTTAACATTTTTAGAAAATAAAAGCATTAAATAAATACGTTCTGTGAATATTGTAAGTTCTCATTTACAGGACAGTGTTTTCAATGATGCATTAATTCACCTGTTCAAAATGCTTCAGTTATCATGTCATGGAACTTAAAATTGCTGTGTTTGTGTGCATGTGTGTGTGCATGTGTGCCATTGTCGTTTGGGTGAAACTGGTATTTTTTTCATTTGAATCAGAAAAAGGTGGGGTTAGGGTGTTTTCTTTCAGGCATTTATTTATCATAACTTACAGTTTGCTTTGTTGTTCAAATAGTATGTGACTCCACCCTCTCCTATTATTACCTAGAAAGGATACAAGGCTGCTTTAGAGAGTTTCTATGTTCATGCTGTTGAATTCTGGTATCAACTTGCTTTCTAATACTTTTACGAGCCAGACTTTGGAGGGTAAATTGTAAGCATTGTATCATGACTGCAAAAGTCTGTCTCTTTGGAAGAAAATGTGACGTTGCAAGAAAATTCTTATACCAGTCCTTTTTTTTAGTTAGAAATAAATTGTCTCTTTCACTCCATTCCAAACTGTGTTGTTGGCCTGTGTGAGTTCAGGATTGCATCTGCTGTGTTTAAGAATGTGCAGGTTTGATCTCCTGAAAGTATTTCCGAGGAATATGCCGACAGTAAGTGTAAGCACACCTTCATCTCCCCCACAGACAGGCTACAAGAAGTGGTTGCTTATGCTGGAAGGAAAAAATGGTCTATGCTAAGGGTGTCACAAATCATGCCTCAGGTCTCCAATGCAAATGTAGAGCTCCAGGAAGCAATCTGGTTCCTTCTATCCCAGTACTCCCTGCAGGGTGACGCAACTCTTCTGTTTTTAGTGTAGAATAGTAGCTGCAGACAAAGGTAAGTTCATGAAAATTATGGGTGAAAAGGAAAATCAACCCTGTTAACTCCTTCCATGTATGAAAGTGGGTCATGAGCCTATAAAAATTTGTTGTGCTTGGACCTCTAATTATAGCATTTCTAGATTTCCTTAGCTCCCAAAATAGCAGGGAAGAGAGAGAGTGGTGTGGATGAAAATGAAGGTAAATTGTCAGTCTCTTTGGGAAAGCTGACAGTATGTTTCCTGATAGTGAAATATATTTGTTACCTTTTTGGAGAGCAAAGTTCCATGTTCCAGTGGTGGCTGGTGAAAATTAATCTATTGCAGAATTTTACTGTATTCCAGTGTAACACACAGAGAATGTTGCCTGTCTCCTCAGTTCTAAACTTTTCTGTGTCTACTTAGTAATGTCACCTGTTCTTTTTGCTAGAAGTAGGTTCACTCTCAGAACAACAATTCCTCAAAGTCAGTGTGTGTAGCGCCCTAACACAGAGCACCATATCCAAAAGCAGAAGGAACCACTATACAAGGGAGTGGATTCATCAGAGGTCAGGGAGGAACATTTCTTGTAGATGACTAATGGTAAGGGATGGGCAAACCTTGTGCTGTTTTGAGATTCTGTGAACCTTGTGAACCGTACTTTTGGTTTCACAGGGTTTGTGAACTGTTCCCTCTTCTACCTTGTCCTTCTCCCTATGGTATTTTTCAGAATGCGTGCTTTGTTGAATGTTTTTTTAAATTTTTACTGTAAACAAGGGATCCCCTTCTGTGTGTATTAATGCTTGAAGAATCTTTCCACCTCAGCACATTCTCAGGAAACTATTTGGTGTAGGAAGTTTCTGTCCTTATCAGCTCCTCTTTTTTCTCATTTAAACAATATTTTCTTCTCAATATTAGAGCACAATATTGAAAAGGGACCTTCTGGGTCAGTATCAATAGAAACTACAGCTTATTCTTTTTCTAGGTCTATCTAGCTCCAGTTTTAAACAAGTTAAGTTTCTTTCCTTTAGTCTTTATTTAATCTAAATAATATGATATTGTTTAATTCTACCATAGATTCTTTAAAATTGTGTTTGTGTAATATTTGTCCTCTATGCTCCCCCTTTTAGTCAGTCAAATGATCTTTAAAAGCACAAATCAGAATCAGAACCCTCCTGGTTTCATTAAGTTCTTGCATTGACTGAGGTCCTTCAACCCCACAAAATTTGGGAGTGGAGTAAGAGGATTTTAGAATGGAAAATCATATTTTTCCATAATTGTCATCTGGAGGAAAGTCCTCAAGCTGACTCTTTAAGAGCTGGCTTTATAATACTACCTCCTCATTTAAATCTCTGCTATACCATGCCTGTGTGCTGCATGTTTAAAGCAGGTTGATTTATTGTGTAAACTGCTACCACTTTACATTGGGTGAATTGTAAGGAGTGAAATTTCCTCAGACTTTACATTGGGATGCCCTGCAAGATGACCTGAAAGAAATAGCTGGTAATTTGGAAAGTTTGTCTAGTGAATTTTGTTTTGGATATCTTTATCTTATAAATTGAATAGTCTTTTTTTTTTTTTTTTTGTTCTATTTCTGACATAGTATTATGGTAGATTTAGTAGATTATTGCTGTGTTGTAAATTTTACCTCTAGTGAATGCCAATTATGTTAATGATTCTAGCTGGCCAATCAAAGAAGAGTCAAAGGTATTTTCTGTTTGTAAAATATACTAATTGAGATCACTATGCACAGTTTAATTGTGCTGGTAAATACTCTAATGTTTCATTTCTATACAGTTCATCTTTTAATGGAGAAGGAAGAGTGGGGAATTTAGTAATTTGCCAAAAATTAAGGTATATTTTCTAATTATGCAAATTATTCATTTTCACCAATGCTTACAAAAAATCCCTCAAGGTACAAATATATATATAATTTTTTAAAAAGGAAGTAATGCTTTATCTAAAATAGAATTTAAGACAGAAATAAAAGCCAACTTTGGTGAAAGGTTTGCACATTTTAAGCTGACTCTAGGGTATAGAACAAATAGATGTGGAGTGTTGCTAAACTTAGATGCTGAAGCAACAGAGCACAGTCTGAATAGTGCCAAGATATAGGAAAAGAATTGTCCAAAAGACCTTGGGGCAATTATAATTAATTAAATATGCAAACTATGCTGTGCGAGCAGTATTTCTGCACTGTTTACTGTCCTGCCATAAAAGGATTTCTCCATGAAGAAAATTCCCTTTAAAAGAATTATAGATTTATGATGGAAACAGGCATCTGTCACTATATAAATGGAGAAAAATTGAAGGCTTTTAGTTGAATTCAGTTGTTCATGCAGGAATATCCTCTTAATTTACATGACTGTACCAGAATTAGTATTAGGGCCACCGACAGAGATGCGATTTACTACAAGTAAAAGGATAGATTGGCAGATTTATATTCCCTAAGCACTTTCCCACAACAACTCTTCTGATGACAAGCCAACCTCACAAGTTTTGGCTTGTAGTTTCGGTGGTTTGCAAACTGTTTCATTTTGAAAGTGTGGGAGTTACTCAACACCAGGGGCCAAATGATGATCTGGGTTGTGCTGGAATTGCACTCATCCTTTTCTGGTTGCTATTTTGGAACAACTGCCAATGTACACTGTAGTTCAGATCGTGATCCAGTCTAGTTTCCTGTATGTCGTAGAAAGTGGTGGAAGAAAGAAAATGAGATTCACCTCATCCGTGGTAGATCTTTGAAAAGTGTCTGTCTTTTTTGCATTAAGTCTAGGGAAAGCCTAGGGCACATATTTTATACACCTACTGAACTGCCCTGTTAAGATGAGTATCTGCTCTGACTGTAGGAGCAGTCTGGTTACCCAACTACCTTAGACCAACACCTCAACCTTTATACAGCTAGAATAAAGCAAAAGCAGCCCCACTCTAGGGAAATGGACAGGAAATGGAGATTTTTTATTCTTCATAAATGCTTTTGAAATAAAATATTCCTTTACATTAGCAATACTTTTGCTTGCAAAGTGTTAACACTTTTTTTTATAGGGCAGATAAACATTAAAAGTTTGCTAAACCTCAGAAGTCATTATAATGCCATCCTGAAATAGGAAATTTTAAAGAATGGGGGTATTTTTAAACAGAAAGTGGAAGAACATGAAATGTAGCGGAAATACTGCCCTCTCCTTTTTGCTGATTCTTCCCAATCAAGAGCAGAAATTGAGTTGTCTCACGGAAACTGCTTAACTACTTTTAGGGGTATGAGAAAATGAGAACTTGTTTGTGTTGTTGTGCTTTGGGTGTTTTTTGTTTGTTGTGGGTTTGTTTGGTGTTTTTTTGGGATTTTTTTCAGATTATTGCAATTGATTGACTTTGTTTTCCTGGAAGTATGAGCTCTGATTGAAAAATTTATATAGCATTTCTGCTGCTCTTGGTGTCTATCATGGAGTGACTTCATACTGCAGTCATTCCTTCAGCAAGGCTCAAACAAAGCCTATTGGGTAAGTGAAGAAATAAAGAGCTACTCTAAGAAAAACTCAAAGAACATGTCAAATGTAGGCTAGCCAAAGAAGATCTAAGGGAGGCTGAAATGTTTCTTGTATCAAAGAGCTAATTACCAGCAGGTGGAAAAGGGAAAAGGATGGTCATGGCCCAAGGTAAATGTCATAAATCAGTTTAGTCTTTGAATCTGAAAGACTTTTTCAAAAAAGAAATGGTGCTCTGGGACAGTTTTCTGGGTGGCAAAAGAAAAAGAATTACTGTTAAGATGAGCTTGGTCACTTTAAGAAAAAGTTTATATAATATTATATGAAAAAAAACTGCATTTGGTGATCCAAATATTGTCTGATAATAGATTTTTGAGGTTGTAAAACACAGAGCACTCCTGCATTCTCTGCTTCTAGTTGAAACTGTTACTAAGTATCAATATACAGCTTAGGATGCTTTCTTTGTGATGAAAAAAGCACCTGAAAATATTGAAAAATGATCATAATCTCTTTGGAATTCTGTGAGTGAGAAAATGTTCTACAGTTTGATGGAAAAAATGAAAGATTGATATTAAAGTCTTATCTAGAGGAGGAAAGTATTTTTGGCAGCTGTTCAGCTGCAGAAGTAATATTTGTTACGCAGATGAGTGCACATAGAACTGGAATACCCCCACTATTATACCCTCTAACTCAGATAATATTCTTGTTTATGTCTTGGATGTTAAAATTGATTTTTTAACATTCCGGTTACATCATTACTATGGCATTGTTTTGCACAAGTAATGGATTTAGTCTAACTGGAAACTAATCTGTAGTTTAAAATAATGACAGAATTTGGACTAATACAAGACAGTTTAACTTCTAACTATGCAGGAAGATTTGTGTTTGTGTTCTGAAAATCACATGTGTACGTGCACACGCACTCTGATATATGCTCTTAACCTATCAGAATATTATCAATTAAGATTACAAGTCAGACTTCAATCTGCAGGTGCAAGGGCACTTTCAGACTACAGCCTGTCCTTAAATCACCCTTTTGTTAATAAGTGACATTTTCTAAAACATACACATACCTTCAGATAAATCAAAATAGTGAACAGAGGACTTGACTAAAGTCCTGTATATTTGAAATTGTTTGCAGATATGCATGTGTCTGTAGCACAGCATTATGCACGTACTTGGAAAGCAGACACCCTGCAATGACCACACTGAAATGGATTACTGGAGTCCTTTTTCCAGACTGGACTAAACTAACTCAACTGTATAGCACAGTCCGTCCAGTTTTGGTTTCTTTTCCCTGTGCTACATGTTGTTGTAATCTATATGTGATGATTAAAGGCTAGTGAAGGGTTACTTTACTATTCCTATTATTTAAACTGAAGGTTTCTCTTTAAATGGGATAACCATGTCTACTGTGGTTGTTCTGCTCAAAACAGTAGTGTCTCAGTTGTGCACACCTTGTTCTCTTCATGTTTGTACCTTTCTTGGATCAACCAGATGTTGTTGAATCCTGTTGTAATGGTTTAAATTGTTTTCCCCAGATGTCTGTCTCACCTGTCAACCAAAGATTGTCCTGTTCAAAAAAAATCAATAGAAAAGAGTATTTGCCTGTTCCAAGACACTATCACACAGTTTTGGTCAAAGCTATGGTTGTAGACACTGAAGATAAGAAGCCTGACTTTTTCTTCTTTGTTTTCTGGGTTTATTCAGTTACTTTTATTTATTTCTTTTTCTAAATCTTTTCCAAAGACAGTAATCTCCCAGAAGGTGATAGGATAGTCAGTGTGGAGAGAAATGCCTAAAATAATTAAAACAAGGTTTAACATGATATTTTCTGTTAAAGACAGAAAACTCTTTAATTATTTTATTAGTATTTTATCTATGTAAAATTATCTATATAGTCTTTTATCTTTGGGAAACACCAAAGAATGGGGCTTGATAGTTTGTGCTCTATGCCTGTGTTTTCCAGCAGAGTTTTAATAAGATTTTTGTTCTTAGAAAAATTAAGAGTATTGTTAGACAAACTTTTAAAAGAGAAATGGGAAGGTGGTTTTAAAGGCCTGTATTGACAAGTCTAGCCAGTTCACATAAGAGTTTTCACTACTGTGTTCTGTAATCAGTCTCTGAGATTAAACATTGGCTGAAAACAGAAAGAATGATCTGGAGCTCAGAATTATGAACAAGTTCAGTGAGTGATATGGAGCTGAGAATTCTGACCAGAATTCTGAACAAGTGAAGTAGGATTTTCTTCTTAACCCTGAAGTTAAATGTTTCCCAATTAATCAACATTTTTATTGTAATATAAGAAGATGGCTTAAAGCAAGCAAAATCACCTCTGGAATATTCAAAGCTTGAGCATTTTCTTAATTAGAGTGCTTTATTTCAGCAACAGCCCTGGAACCTTGTCAGGGTCCCCCACTGGGATGTGCATGAGGTGTGTGTTACAATAATCTCTTAGCAACAATATTTCTATGAATCAATAAATGACTACATATTTTTTTCTGCTTAAACACTGTGTCCTTTGACAGTGATCTGTAGAAAATGTCACAGAAAGCAGCAGAACAGTCTTGAAAAATGTAATATGGTTGCAAACTGAAGCAGATAATTTTTTCAGTCTCAGTCTAAAGAGGTAAGTTGTAGGTGGGTGTAGGTGTTAAACCCTTTGTGAACAGCACACATTAACCATTGCAACACTCAGTTAATATATTGCTATGTCAGCACAACACACTTAGAGTAGAATCTGTGGCAGTTTAACACGGTCTGTAGGGTCTATATGGTGTATAATTCCGGTAGCTGGAAAGCCATTAAATATAGCGATGCAAATAATACAGACTCTGATCTACATCTTTGACGGTGTCGCGAAAAGCACCTAGAACAAAAGTTGTTCTTATCTGAGTTAGATTACTCTTCCTGTGGCAAACTCTAATTGCTCAGCAGGCCTGAAACCTCAAAAATTCTAGAAAAATTTAAGATGAGGGTTGGTGATCTCAGAGACAACTGAGCATCAGCTACAAGCTGACAGTCCCCCCTGCCCAAATCCATCCCTGATATATAGATGTTATCAGCAAGATGAACTGCTTCCTCTGCCAAAAACAGTTTGTCACTGAGACCTTCCAAAAGGTGGAAACAGCAGTTTTGAACTTTTTGAAACCCATAGCTATTATGTTAAAGTTGTTGGCAAATACTTGTCAAAATCGTCCTAGCTCTTAATGCCAGTAAATGTAGGAATTTAACATTTTGATTTTAACAGTGGGAAAAACAGAGGAGATTAATTCTAAGAGACTATGGGATGTAGAAAATTACACACCAAGTGACTTTAAAAATGTAGTTGCCTTGGTACGCCGTGGGGCCACCTTATGGGTCTTCATTTCTAATACCAGGATGAGTCAATACATGGTGTGAAGAAAGGGCCCTTCCACTCTTCAGCTGTCACTTTTGTCAAATGAGATGAAATTCACTTTCTAATCTGAAAACAAGAAGTAGAGACAAAAGGTAAGGAGAGAGTGGATTCCTTGAGATCAACAGTTTGAATCCAGTGACAGAGACTAAACCCGAATCTCTTGACCTCCAGACAGTTATTCAGTGCATGAGACTGCCTGACCTCACCTTTTGTTCTGTTTGTTTTTGAACATCACTCTTTCATCCTTGCCACATAACAGGTTGTAATAGATACTTGCTTTTATATCAGTGATGAGGAAAATATGAAGGAGTAGTACTGAGTCAGTTTGTCTGTTTATAAAGTGTCAGAGCACAACACCTGGAGAGGTAGTATGGATTGCAGATGCACTATTTAAAAAAGATGAAACAGTGACCTACCAGATATTTATCTGAGACCTCCAGGGTAGTAATCTACCACTTGTGAAAATTCTTCTGCTTCCTAAATTCCATTTAAATAGACAAACTATCCACATGTCCCTGATCTTGTTGGTAATACTCTTGGATACACTGACAATGATTGCTGAAGTCAGAAATGATCAACATATCCAGTATGCTGCTCAGAGCAGCAGCAGCTGTTTCTGGCTTTCAAATGGTTTCCTGAGCAGGAAACATGGATTGTGGATTGTTTTTTGGTTTTCACCCTCTTTTCCCCATTCTATAGTAGAACTTAAGGGGTTTTCTTTTCAGATATTTATTGCTTCATATTTCAGTCAATTTGACTACTTTAGAGCAATACTTTACCATGCATTATCACAGGGCTATTGGTTACCCACACAGGGACCTTGGTTGATCCAGAGGCACCAGGAAGATATGGTAAACAGTCACCTTCTGTCTGTGATACAATCACAGGCCTTGTGATTCCCAGACTTTGGTTTATTGTCACGATGAGTCTCTTTGGCAGTACAAACCTTTCCACTAATGGCATGCAAGCTGAGACAATAAGACAGAATTCCTCTCAGAATTATCCAAAATCTCCAGTACAATCTAAACAAGGTAAAGCATGACTCATTCCACTCTTTATCCTTAGTGTGAAAGATTCATGCAATGACCAGGACACCATGGTTCTTGTGTGATGTACGTATTTTGTTGCATTTCCCATATGCTGGCCTGGGTTAGGTAGAAACTCAATATATGAAATAATCTATTTGATATTGAAATCATGATATCCTTCTATGGAAGTACTTATGGAAGCGTGAGTATAGTAGGACTGTGAAAATGCTTTACATGTGATGATGCCATTACCCTCTCTTAGGGTTTTTGGGACTAAGAAGGGCTTTTAACTTGGCTCCATGTGGCTCAGGACATGATGGCACTAGGAAGTTTGCATATGGTTCAAAATTTATTTCCATAGCTTTTGCAGAAACCCTCATGTATCTTTGTAGGACTTCAGTCTAATTGCTACTGCCTTTTAAAAAAAATGTGTAGTTATTGAAAAGTTGAAAAAAATTAACTGTTAGCTTCCAAATTCCAACTGAGCATAAGGACTTTCCGGATTCTGTTCAGTTAATGGCACTTTTGCTGAATGCAGAATCGATGTTTGATTATCCTCTGCTAAGGGTGAAGAGTAACTCCACTAATAATCACATAAGCAAGAGGAGAATCAGATACATATAGACAATTAAATTTAAAATTTGATAATTTCTCTTTCTTTCTTTCTTTCTTTCTTTCTTTCTTTCTTTCTTTCTTTCTTTCTTTCTTTCTTTCTTTCTTTCTTTCTTTCTTTCTTTCTTTCTTTCTTTCTTTCTTTCTTTCTTTCTTTCTTTTCCTTTCTTCTTTTCTTCTTTTCTTCTTTCTTCTTTTTTTTTTTTTTTTCTTCTGGGCAGAGCAGCATGAAATTACTGCTTGTGTAAGCAATATAAGTGCTAGTGAATCAAACATGTTGTTTGCCCCAGGATTTCTTATTTGTATTAAGATATACTAGTGCTACATAAGTCATTATTTCAGTTTCTCTATTCATATAAACCCCATGAGATTAGAGTAAAATCTCAGAGCTGTCCATTAAACAGCAGGTAACATATGGTTACAGAAATGTAGTTACATCTTGATAAGTTTATTTTTTAAACACTCTGAAATTAAAATGATTCTGTTGGATGTATTCCCATTTTTTCACATGTATACTTTTACCTTGCTTAAAGTGCTTGTACAGTAGAATCTTTCTACTATGATGTCCTGAATTTTGTGAACAAAGTTGACAGTCAAAATTACTGTATAACTAAGTAGCTTCTGTCCATCCTGATTTATTTCTGAAACATGATAAAAACATCACAGATGCATACTACATTGTACAGAGAGCATACATATGCATTAAAGACACACACATTATACATTTTAGTGATGTAATTGTAAAATATGTTCTTTTTACATTCCTAATTATGGAGCAGAACAGATGGTAAATACTTAGTTCAAAGTAATATATATCCATTAAAATAAACGATGTTGCCAAGCATTCATCAGTGATAGAAGAGTTTACTACTTCCTTGGAATATAATTAGGCACTAGTCTGGGCTGAAAAAAATGTAATTATTTCAAAGTTTATTTTCTGTAGTCATTTACAGTCAAAATTAGTTAGAAAACTGTTTGAAAGCTTGCATTATCAGGTGCAATGCATTTAACATGGGTTTGTCATTTGACAGCATGAGGCATTTTGCAGGGCATGTAACTCTGAGCAAGGGCTATGAGTGACATTTATTTTGGCTTTGTGTGTGACTCATGTTTACACCATTGTAAGTAATTGAAAATTAAACTCTTCCTTCTAGTAACAGGTTGCAGGAAGGATGTGTACTGTGAGGAACTCACAGAAGACTGAACAGTCTAGTCCCAAAGCAGTCCTGGGAAGGATCTGTGCTATGCCTTTTGGAAGGGCAGAATTTGCAGTACTGACAGTCTATCACATTTTGATAAGTGCTGTGGAGTGTTATGCTGGGCTCCGAGTCTTCCAAATCAGTTTATGTAATATTGCTGACTCTGATCAGCGTTTGCCATCCCCTGCAGCTGTGGTGTTGCTGTTTAACACAGTACCACACCATTCAGGTGACATGCTGAGCAGGAATGTCAACCTCCTTCTCCCTGTAGACATAATGGAGGGTAGTGGGTGCCTCTGAAAAGTGCTCCAGAAGCACTGAGAAAAGTACCGTTCACTTAGTAAACGAACTCCATAAGCAACTGTGTTTTGGCAGTTCAGTAAAGACAGAAAAGAAACTTCATTCCTTAATTTCTTAACAATAGATGCTGCAGCAGATATTTAAATCTGAGTGCCATACAGCTCAATGTTTTCTTAAAGTGCACAGTATCAAGGATCTTAACTGGCTCTTCCACGGGGGAAAAAGGCTAGAAGGAAGCCCTTACCTCTGAGGCTACAGCCGCACTACTAAATGAATCAGTCTCATGGAATTTTCCCAGGCTCTAGAACTCAAATTTTCTACATCATTAAATTGCTAGTACAGTCCCCAGCATGGTTTTTGGCTTGAACTAAATAGCATTTCCCTAAGCAATTCCTGGGCACAGGACAGAAATGTTCATGGGCCAGTCAGACTGTTGGCAGCAGGCAGTTTTCATGCAGCCATCTTCTTGTGGGGGCTGGGAGAGCTTCTTGACCTCTTGGCCAGGATCTGCCAGCTGCATTCTGTGCCAGAGAAAGGTTTCTGTATATTTACTTTTCTTGTACAGACAGCTATGTAAGATTAGTTAGCCTTAGTTAGCGAGTTGCAGACAACTATAAACCAAGAAAAAAACAAAAAGAAACCCACCAAAAAAACCCAAAAAACAACAACAAAAAGAAAAGAAGAAAATTTGAACCTTAGATAAATCAGAGGAGAATTTGTTGACATTTATAATAGATGACGATCTATGAGAGCTTCCATCAGAAGTTCTGTCCGGGAGTATCACAGCAACACACCTCATTCCACTGTCTCCGAATTCACACAATAATCAGCTTGTACAAGCTCATGGTGAAACTGCCAGTGGGCCTAGTACCTTAAGCACAGGTCGTAGTTTGCATTCAGACCCTGTGTATTTGGTATAAACAGTCTTCACTTAAACACACGTCTGAAATAATCTGTAGATAACAATTATTTTTTCCAAGCTGGCTACCCATATGCATGGCTGGAACTAATGAACAGACTTGAATGTGAGACTGTCTATGATGTGATTATAAACAGATTCTGCTGTATTTAAAACACAACCTGAGTATAAATATAATTTTCTGTACTCTGGCAATGAATTAGACACTGTACGACACTAACTCTCTGAACTTTGCATAATTCTTTGTAGAATTATTCCTAGGATTTTTTTTGGGTTATGGGATTCTTTTCACCCTGTGGTGATATTTACTCTTCCTTAACAATATGACCATCTTGTCTTTGCAAAAAGATGATTACAGGAATTATAAATCTCCTGTCTAAGTGGAACTAACTACTGAAAGGGATCAAAGCTCTTTCTGCTACTGCAGTGCCAGTGTAAATCCTCCACTGACCGTAACTGGGGAGAGTTTTGCCATTAAGTTCAGTGCTTGAAGAATCAGTCCTTAGGTAAAAAACAACAATAATATCCATGGGGTTTATTTGTCAATTTCTTATTAATTATAGACAAGAGGGGTAATAGATGTGGGCAAAGTCAATGGGTTTAATGTGAAAGATAGTAATCACTGAGACATCTGTTCTTATTGCACAGAAGCCCATGGAATATTCTGAAAGTGTTCCCCCAACTTTTAGAGTTGATTGTTCTTAATGAGCAAAAATAAATACAATACAACTGAAGGCAATGAAATGCAATCTGATGCAATATGAAATGGCATAATACAATGCAGCACATTACAATACAAAACTTAGGCCACATAAGTTTCTATCTGATCACACTGCTGATATTACTGAATTGGTGGGAGTGTTTTCTGTACCATCTTGGGTGTTTCTCTTGATTCAAAATGGCTTGAGAAATGCTTAAAAAACTTCTCTGAAAAGATTTTCCTAACACAGGACATTTAATGCCACTAGAACAGCATAAGTCTCGCAGATCTGCATGTTAACCTTTCATGTGCAAAACTGAGTTCAACTGCTTTTAAAAAAAACTCTTTCTTCCCATTCTTAGTCTCTGCAGACATCTCCTGGAGAAGAGTCTGAATTTTCTGTAGGCTGATGATCCTTGTTCTGCAGGCATCTAATTGAGGTATGTATAATTTCTTGTGTGAGACATATATAATTTTTTATCCTACCATCCAGGTTTGGAGCAGAAAGCCTAATATGCCTTCCAGCAAAACTGGCTGGTTTTTGTACATTTCATCTTTCTGAATAGTTTGGCATTGGGGAAGTCTTGACAGATTGGTACAGTGAAGAGATTGTGTGGACGCAGGGCTGCAGTTGGAGGAAAAAGGGCCTATTCCCACAAAAAAATAAGCCCTATTCCCACAAAAATTGCTGTGGGAACAAAAAACCCCAAGGAGGTTAAGAGAATTGTTATGACAGAGTCTTCCTTTGACTCCTCTTCCATTTTTATTCAGGGAGGATGATAGAACAAAATCAAGCCTGGATCATGCACCCTTGTGACATGGTATATCCAGAAAGTCTCTTCGTCTCATTTATTTAATACTTGATGTATATATGTATTTATGTCACATACCCCAGAGCCACTGATTATGCTTCACCTCTGGAACAGTTACTGGTTTTGATTAGATGCAACTGTTCATTTCGTCTTTTCCTTTAGTACTTTGCGCACTTCATGAATGCCAAAGAATTTTGGCTACTTTGGCCACTCTATCCTCAGAGGAGAGTGCTCACTTAAAGGCAGATTTATCATAAGAGCAAAAGTGTATTGGAAATGAAAGGAGGAAATTTATAGTACTGCGTGCATCAGAACAATCACTGTTTTGAGCAATACTTTCTCAGAAAAAGTCTTTGGAAGAAGATTTGCAGGAATGGTAGACAAATCTTTTCAAAATGTTATTCATGTTTTCTTTGTTCTGTGTTATCTGGTGCATCTAACAAACCATTCCCATTGCTCCTGCCCTGTGGATGTGCATTCTCAATGGACACCTCCCATGGAGATGGCAGATGCCACCTACCTTGCTCGCACCTTGTATGATTTGTTATGATGCTTGTCTTTGTGGTTTGGTGCCATAATTCTTAATAACAGAGGGGAAAACCTTAGCATTCAAAGTTAACCGTGGTTCCCAGAAACACAGTTTGTACTGACATTTTTACCAAGCCAGACAGAATAATCAAATGAAGATGGAAGGAATAAAATATGCAGAGAGACCATTAAATGTCTATCACAGCAAACAGCATCATCAATACGACTGAAATTAGTTACAGCTTGTATTGATTTTAATGGCAGAAGAACACATTTACTAATGAACAGAAGGAGAATACTGTCCTGCAACGCATTGCTCAGATCTTACAGTGAAGTACAAGCTAAGAAAATTCTGGATTAATTTTGTTTACATTCAGACTGAGAAATTCAAACTGTGACCTGCAAGACAGGAATAGCAGATGGTTCATTGTGTCAGTAAAAGACCACAGTGACTTTTACTTCTAGGCTGTAAGAGAAGTATTCAAGGTGATGCCCCTGCAGAGTTTTTCAACTCTGATATGAGCTGGTAGGGTTTTTTTCAGAAAAAGAGCTCCTGTGTGACCAGAATCTTATCATAACTACACTTGACAAGTAAGACATGTCTCAGATATGCCTCCTCAGAAAAAAAGAATATTTTCTGAATGCCATATTTTTTAGCCCCAGATCTTGTCCTTGGCAAAAGTGAGATTTATACCATGATTTCTCCCATTCTCCCAAGATAAGCTCTGCTTTTTAGAATCTGAATCAAACAAGTTTTAAAAAATAAATTATCTGTCTTGCTTAAGGAGCTCACATGGCTGTTTCCAATGTACCCTTACATGGACAGAAGGTTTGATTTCCTTGAACTGTCACTGCTGCATCTTCTTGAACATCATAGTAACTTAAAGAAGATGACAGGAAATATGAGATTGTTTATATATTCTGGCATTGACAGAGAAAATAATTAGTAAAATCATCTGAAGTCTAAAACCTGGAACCGTACATTTCATAGCATATGGGAAAGCTTCATTTCCGTTACTTGTGATGTTACAGAGTTTTGGTTTTACCATGCAAACTTCTGTGCTAATGTTATGTCACAAAATAGTTGAGGTTGGCACATCATCTTGTCCAAGGCCCCTGCTGAAGCAGGGTCACTTACTCAGTTGCACAGGCCTATGTTTTTGCCCAGACAGCTTCTGAATATCTTCAGGGATGGCAGTTCACAATCTCACTGGGCAAATTGTGACATATAGTAACAGCTGTGAGTAACGTGTACCGAGTATTAA
Organism: Pardalotus punctatus; assembly: GCA_013400915.1. NCBI lineage: Eukaryota > Metazoa > Chordata > Aves > Passeriformes > Pardalotidae > Pardalotus > Pardalotus punctatus. Next base: position 31,231 of record VZTX01012753.1, read on the forward strand.
ACTAATTACATCCTCCTTATTTATGAGCAAATGAGGTGAGGAGAACATAACAGCATGCTGCCAGACAAGCCAAAGAACCAGCAAGCCACACATTGGTACAAAAAATCCCAACAAACCATGTGGCCGTCTCTCTGTTGTACATTGGTGTTGTTTAGATTTATAGCCCCTGTGACCCTTTGATTTTGTGACTTCTTCCTGATTTAGTGGTAGGTTACTATTGTCCAATTTTCTTCTCTTTCTTCTGCTTTCTCTCAGGCATGGATTTTGAAGGATGTCTCTTAATGTTCTGAAAAATTCTACCTCTCCTTTGTGGTTATCATTCTCATACTTGGTGAGTGTAAAGTTCACTTATGTTTAATTTATTAGTCCTGTGTTGGTGTGGTCTGATATTTTCAGCATGCTGTCATTTCAGAGAGGTGGTTTGCTCACCTCCATTAAGAGAATGGAGCTGTTGAGCCGATGTTTCCTACCAGCCATAAAATAAACTGGATTGCGTGTTTTGTGCTCTTTGGTTTTGCAGTAAAAGATACAATTGATGTTTTGTTTAAGAAGGCAGAAAAACCATATGGTTTTTCATCAATATTGATCACCAGAAACTCTTCTTACAGTTTTGGGGGTTTTTAATTTTATATAAACAAATAGGTTCATATCGCTGAAAGGAAACATTGTATTTTGATTGTTATAAATTTGCCTTTGTTTGGTATAGTACCCAATTTTAGAAATATTTACATTTATATTTTTAACATTCTCTGTGACCGTTTAGAGCAAATCAAACATTGCACAAATGAAATACTTATTGAAATTGGTGAGAATTTTAGACATAATTAAAAAAAATCTTATAAATGAAACTAAAATTGTAATGTTTCTCTGCATATTTCTAAGAACTGAGCATATATGCTGAGGAATCTCAATACCCTTTACTTGTAATTAAACTCATTCCTCGCATAACTGAGTTGAATCATTCAGAATGAGCTACAGCATGCATTGAAAACAGAGGTATTAAAATTCTCAAAAAAGTGTTATTCTAAAGATGAGCAAGCAAAGGTAAAAAAAACAAAACAAAACAAACCAAACAAACAAACAAAAACCCAAAAAAACCCAAAAACACACCAAAAAAACCAACAACCCCACCCCAACCAAAACTTTTTTTCCAAATGAAGACAAGGTATATTCTTTAAAAATCAGGATAGAAAATCCATATGTTTGGTATAAAAAACCCTCAAGCAAAACCCCAAGCATGATGTCTCTCTCCCACCCTACTTCACACATACCTACAGATGCCTTTGCTGATTCTGTTAGACTTTGTGCTGTTTTGCTGTCTGCAACAGGAATACTGGCAGGCAGCACCATATCAGCAGTGCGAAATTACTTACAGGCACCTATAAAAATTAATGCCTATTCTTTGGTGCAACTTCCTTTATTATGAGAAGGCTGTAACATGAAGGGAATGTGACCTTGTGGATAAATTTTTTACTGTTTTGTAGACTTGCACTCTAATTAAAAGAAAGATTGGAAACAAGTTTGACAGTGCACTCTGATAAGGACACACTTTACATGAAACACCTGGTCCAACTCAGAGGACACCAATATTCAGATTAATCTGGCATGAATAGGATCAAGCTATCTCTTAGTGTGTAGGTTATTTAGCTAGGAATCAACAATGCTAAAGATTAACAGGTTTTTAAGAGTTTCTCTATCTATTTAAAAAATACAAAAGCCACACTAAAGCACCATGAGTAATCGTAAATATCCAATGCCTAGTCTAGAGCCTACTGACTAACGGAAAGATATTTGCTGTCAGTGGGTTTGTAAACAGTTCCTTGAAATCATTATGCCAAAACTGACTGTTTTATTCTCTCTGCTGTATGATCAGGCCAGATTTTATATTCTTCTATGTCTAACAACATTACAATGTTATTAGAGAATCTGCTTATGCACATTCTGGTGCCTAACAAAGGGGGAAGAGCAAATTCAGTCCTGATGTAAAGAGACCAAAGAAATGAGGGAAGGAAGAGATTAGAACAGCTGTGTGAAAAGGAAGTTCATGTCATATCAGATGTTGCTGGGGGAGATGATGGCCAAAGAATTTCTATGCCCCTTGGTGAATATATATTAAATGAGACACATCGACTTTAAATACGACTCATGAGGGGGAGAAGGGTCAGGACTCTCAGGACTAATATACTTTGGAAGGACATAATTGATTGTACTTTGACTGTAGCTTGGGCTCAAAGGCTAAGTTTGCACTGTACTTGAACCAGTCCCATGGGGTGAGTAGTCCCACAGGTTTCCTAAAATGTGATACAGTCTCAAGATCTGGCTGTTCATATCGGTCTTTGTAAATCCCACATGTCTGAAAATGTGGAAGTGCTTCCAGGGCAAACATTGGCTGTCCTGTCTGCACAGCTTGATGGTGTGGCGTTGATTGGTCTGACAATAAATGAAAGGAAGAGGATCAGCATATAACTGCAGGAAAGAAATTTCCCCTTTAATGTCCCACATGCTCTAAATCCAGTCCAAAGGATATATCTGATGAAAACAGGATGGATGTGATGAAAATGATTTAGTCTTAAACCTGCTATTAAAGCACAGAACTATACTTGGGACACTTTCTGGTGTAGTGAGCTGAGCCTATCACCATTTCTGGCTTCATGAATAGGAGAGTGGATCTATATTAAAGTGCTGGAGATCATCAGTGCCTTGTCTCCCTCTCTTAAAGGTCTGGTTTTCTCTAATTGCACCACTCTGCAAGCAGGGGCTTAGCTGTACCTCATCTGAGCAATACATAGCTCTGAGGAGAATGTTTAGAACAGTGCTTGGACAAATTGTGAATCATTAATCAGATTTCCAAAAATGTATTATAAGGTTTGCAATAAATGACAAACATTTATTAATAAATAGTAATTTTAAATACAGATGGGACATCATAAAAATAGTCCAGCAAAGGACCATGGAGATGATTATGGTATTGGAACATCTCTTCTATGAGTTATTTAACTCATAGAATAAAACTCATAGAATAAAACTCATGGAATAAAACAGCTGGAATTGTTTAGCTTGGAGAAGGCTCAGGGGAGATTCCTATGTAAAGGGTAAGGGTAAGGAAGATGCAGCCAGGCTCCTTTCAATGGAATCCGGTGACAGAACAAGAGACAGTTGGGGCAAACTGAAACACAAGAGGTTCTGTCTGAACATCAGGAAACACTTTTTTACTCTGAGTGGCTGAACACTTGAACAAGCTACCCAGAGATGCTGTGGAGTGTCTGTCAATGGAGCTGTCAAATGTGTTCAAAAGCTGTCTGAATGTGGTCCTGGGGCAACTCTAGGCTCTAGGGGACCCTGCTTGAGCAGGAGAGCTGGACACAATGACCTCCAGAGGACTCTTCCAACCTCAACCATTTTGTGGTGCCGTGATTCTGAATACATGGGAATGATTATGCTCATATTTACACTGCAAATTCACTGCGGAAATAGAGAAGTGAGAGTGCACAGTCTTTTCCTCCAGAGTCTTCTCCTTTAAATACAGGTGCAAAAATAAAAGATAAGAAAGCATTATTTAACAACTGTACTTCCAAAATTTAAGTATTAATTTCCAGTGGAATCAGAAAGGGAGAACTAAACTCATTATAAATGAATCAACTCTGTTACATTGTTCTCCATCTATATTCATGTTGTTGGAAGAATGTATTTTTGCCGTTGTTCACTGTTTCATTGTTTCATTTATCTCATCTCTTCATACCCCATTTGGAAGTGTAGTAAGAATAGTGGATTACTCTGTAGAATTGATTAGTTGACAATAGGGATAAGGCTTTTCTTTTATTTTCTCATGGTGCATTTCTAAATTTTCACGTGCCTTGTCAGTTGTATTTTTTTTTTTAATTACATTTCTCAGGAAAATGTTATACTAAAATGACTAAATTCCACAAGACAGTAAACTGAATGATTGAGCTGAATGAACAAAGAAGCAAATTATATAGTAGGTTAATGACACTCCCAAAAACTTGGGTGAAAAGCTAAAGCAGGAGTGGAATATTAATCAGAAGCTGCCTCTAACCAGCAATTACATATGCTTGTGAAAAATACTACTTTTACATTACATTAAATCCCTTTTCTTTCAGTAGCAACAGCAGAAGCCATGATTTCTTAATGTTTAATTCTTATGAAGCAAGAGAAATATTTGATCCATAATAAGCCATTATTGAGCATGGAAGAACTAAATACAGAAGGTACTTCATGCAGCAAGCACTGCTGTATCTTAGAGGCTCTGAATATGATCCCGTGCTTGCTCAGGGTGTGGCTGTATATGGCAATTTGGGGCAATTTGGCATTTCCCTTCGTGTCAATAGTGTACTGCTTGTTTCTAGCAGACAAGTGCCTGTGCTGCAGAAACCACCACAACATCTTGCAGTAATTGCTCCCCTTGTTGGCAGTGGCAGCAGAGCACACGAAGGGAGACAATGTGGAGATAATTACCTTGGCTCCACGGAGGTCAGGCCTAGGAAATGTTTGTGGGGTAGTGTCTGCTGGAGCTGACTGGGCTTTAGCTGACATAGAGATTTCATACCGAAGAATTCTACCACTAGAGTTATCTTTCTTACTCCTTTCAAGGAATCTAAAGTAACCTATTTATTTTTCAACTGTGCACTGGTTACAGATATGACAGTGCTGGTGCTCTTCTGGAGGCTATGGGTGTTCTTATTCAGAGGTGTAACTACTGCAAAGTCAACTGGGAGGCATCAAAGTATTCTCACTCATGAATACTACAGCAAATTTCTGAAAAGAAACAAAGAAAACTCCATTTCACGCCTTTTGCTAAAAAAAGCCCCAGAAACCCCTGTGCCAGTCCTGGCATGCACATGGAGCAGGAGACAGTATTTCTGTTGGTACATAAGACAGACAAAAGATGGTGGGGGGCAAATAGGGCTCTAGGAAGTGAAGTGATCTGCTGAGGATCACCCAGAGGGCTCACTGAAAGCATGAGTCTGCTTATACGACTTTAGTGTCATATCCACTAGATCATGGGATTTTCATGCATATCCCACAATGGCATCATGTCAATGCACTGAATATAACTTCTATCTCAATTATTAGTTGTAACATATTCCATATGTGTAATGGTTGATCAATACAGAGCAACAATATTGACAGGTTACTTATTAGATCTAAAACCCATCAATATGAGTGCATCTCAAAAAATTTTGGATGGAGCTTATGATAAACTAAAAAGGACAGTCACTGCAAATCTCTATGCCATTTGAAAGATGAAAGAAAATAGCAATAAGAGCAAGGTAAGAGCAATAAGTAAAGCTTATCCGTCCTTAAAATAAAATATTCTTTCTGGTGAAAAATTTGTGAAGTTCCCAACATCCTTGCCTTGGCAGAAAAGCATCTAGCTCCCAAAGGTACAGAATCCTGAAGAACTTGTGAAGACTGGACTCCTCACTTTATAAAAGATAAACTTCTGAGGACCTCGTACAGAAACCTTGGGATCAGAGCCCAGATTTTTGAGGGCTTGAAGCTTTTCAAGTTGCTCTAGTTTGCCAGCTGAATTTTGCCTTCTGAAAACTGTCCAAGCTACTAGTAAGAAGGTAGGTGAGTGAGCAGAAACTGGGCAAGAAGTCTGTGAAATGTTTTGATTTCACTGAACTGGAATCTTCCGTATTCTCTTCACCATTTCAGTATGTCATGTTTTCAAAACAATGTAAATCTCTAACAGCAACAGGGCCTGAAGAGTGAGATGGCTGGGATGTGATCAGGCCCTGTACTACTTCACATCTGTAGGCCAATCCAGAAAGATATTTTATGCTGATTATTTGTTATTAACATGGTCTGTTCATTACCAATTATTCTGAAAATATGCATGGACCATCATTAAAGAGTCGACAATTATATGAAGCTAATTGATACATAAATAGTCTTTTTAGAAATGGAAACTGTCAATGTTGGTTTCTTTTTTGATTTATATGAGTAATATCATACATGATTAATGTAGTAAGTTAAGGTAATGGAAAATGTCTATGATTTATAAGTGCACTTCCAACTAGTTCCATCTGAAAGAGATAAATATGTCAAGAAATTATACTAATTCCCTTGCTTAAATATGAGAAGATGTAAAGATATGATTTAACATGTCATACTTGCAATCAGGAAAAAGTCCTACAATCAGGAGTCTGTAATAAATATTTACATCATGTTTTTTGAAGACAGAGAGAGTGCAAACATGTTTGAAGCAGACTAAACACGTCTGGAATAAATTCTAAAAATAATTTCTTCTGAAGATAGGTTAATTTTTGCTTTACAAGGCAGGGCTAGAGCTAACAGTGTCTTTCCTGGCTGTGAGCTTCTAAGGTAGAGTTTTTAGATAAGCAAGTGGTTTACTGTAAGAGACACAAATCTGTAAGCTGAGAAGGCATAAGAGTAAAGCCCACATGTGGGTTATATATCTTAGTGACAGTGCTCTGGGTTATAAAGTGTAAGTCAGAGGCATATCACAGAATGCATATGTGGGGAATGATGTCATTATGCTACATCCAGGTTTGGACTATTGCTAGGGGTGAGAAATATCTGAGATGTCACAGAGCCGAAACTCACACAAGAGTCTGTACAATATGCTGTGTGACACTGCTGAAAGCAGGGAAGGCAGGGAACTCCCGCAGGCTCCCTCTCTGCCTTGTGAGAGAGCTTGAGAGAGGAGGAGGCAGATGGGGAAACCTTGCCCCTGTGGGTGGGAGTTCTTCAGTGCCTGAGGGACTCCTAATGGCTCACGCATGCCACAGGAGATGTGACTGGCCAGTTTGCTTAGAGACCATATTACTGATTTAATCAATCAGTTAAGGTACTTTCCCAAGATAATATTTCCAATTTGACAAAAATTTGACAAAAATGATGGCTGGTAAAACTCCTGAAAGAAAGGCATATTTTATGGTCATATTCAAAGTCTTATATCTGATTTCTGCGTATGTCACAGAAATTAATTTCTCTGTTATTTCCTGTTCAAATTTTTCATCTCCTGCATAAGATAGTGAATTTCTCAATTGTTCAGTGATTTTGATCACATCTGGCACAGAAAATGGGTTGGAAGCTTTTCCTCACATTAAATGTCTGGGCAATCCTTGTTAGCAGGTGTGCTGCTCATTTTTCCAGTAATTGCCTGTGGCGTTGCAGTAGATCTTCCTGAGATAAGGCAACTTGTCTGCTGTAGAGGCTCGGATTCCTATCTCCCTGCTTTGGTTTTGTCCTCTTTACAGTGCTCGTGTGAGTGAGGCTGATCCCAAGTAAGGCTGGAAAAAGTGGAGCACTGTCAACAGGTTTTCAGTTATTGAGTTAATGGCTTCTGTTGGAAGGACATGGCAGCTGTGCTGCCAGACTTGAGGCAGGAAAATTAATCCATAGTGCAGAAACTCGGACAAACCAAAGGTCTCACTCTGAAAATGTGAATTTGGGCAACACAAACTAGCTTCATCCTTTAGAGCAGCCAGGAAGTTGCAGTAATGGGGAAAGAGGATTCAGATGGACAGCAGTCTGTGAATCAAGGGTACTTCAAGAGTGGCATGGGAGAGCATAGCTTGGGAGATACATGATGTAAGGGAACTGAAATCCTGATCTGTTGGCCTTCAAAACTAATAGAAAGCTTACAGTGGGCTCCAGTGGGCTCTGTCCAAGTCCTTGTAGGCAGCGGGGAAAGGTGATGAATGGTGCTGCAGAGATCCTTGGTGTTTCCAGCAGAGCTCTGAAATATGTCCCCTGGTTTGGATCCCACAGATAGTGCTGAAGGAAGTAAGGTTTGGTCAGGATGAGATATGAGAGACATGAGGTAAAAGAGTTTTTACTACTTCGCTTCATAACTGATCATTGTATGCTTTTAAAGTGAGACATTAAGAGATAGGGGGAAATTACTAAAATAACTCATAATGTGTGCTGAGATGTGATGCATTTATAAGAAAATTTATCACCGCTATAATTTTTCTAAATCTTAGTGAGCAACAAATACTGAGCCAAATTTAACAAAATCAGATAAAATATCAAAATTGAGTCTTTTGGAATTTTTAAGCTTTAAGTCGCAATATGTTTTGAAAAACATCTTTTCTTCAACAAGAAAAAAACAGCACAGGAATCTCAAATATACTTTTTTATTAACCACATAAACATGCAAACAAGAAATGAAACACTGAACTGTTTGTCTTGTGATTTTTTTAATTAAAAAAAGGTACTTAGTAAAGATGAATTTAGCAATTATTTTGGAAATCAAATAGAAATATGTTTCCACAGAAAACTGTTGTTCATACATTTTTTTCTTATTTATATTTATATGAGATAATATAATAAACATTTTTAATTTTTTGAGATTGCAATACAGCATTTGTTTTTATTATTCCTGTCTGTAACTGTAATGCATTTCCTCCTACTAGATTAACTCATGTAATTTTATTTTTGCATATTAATTTGTGATAAGAACACCCATTTAAAATTAATTTTTATAAAAACTTAAAAAATAATCTTTCCTCAAAAACTTAAAAAATAATCTTTCTTCTGTCAACTTTGTTCAAAGACAAATAGAATTTTCTATGTCTTCTTTATATTTGTAGCTTTTTGCACTACTGTTCTTAATTTGTAATGAGCAATATTTGTGCAGAGACATTTTGTTATGAAGACAGCTGAGCTCTGCCAAACATTATCCTACTAGATCAAACTAGAATTACAAGAAAACATTCCAGACTATGCCCTTTTGAGTGGCCATTTATTCCAAGCAATGATAAAAAAACTTCTTTCTAGATGGTGTTGCATAACTCAGACTATTTCTCTACTAGGTTGTTAGTTAGTTTGTTTCTTTCTTTTTCCTAAAATGAGAAGAATTCTTGTATGTTTTCCCTCCAAAGTTTATTTTCTTCTCTGGAAATGCAATAAAATTCTAAAAAAAAAAAAAAAAAATAAAAAAAAATATATATATATATGTATATGTATATTGTAAATGATAACCAGTCATGGGAGAATCAATTGGTAAATGCAAGATATTCAGACGACACGTTCATCAATCATCTTCTCTTAGGACCCCAATCTTGAATTCCTCATTGAAGATAATGGAAATTTTGTCCTGATTGAGGAATATAGGAATATGAGAGCATTTACATAACAGAGATAATCAAAAGTCCAAGCTACATAGATAACTGGTTTAATACAAAGGCACTGTCCTTTTTAAAATGTATTAAATTTTTTACTGTCTGAAATGGAAGTAACAGTGGCAATATAACACTAGTTTTCATAATTGCAATCTGGAAGACCATTTAAAAGCTATCAATGCTTTGACACTGCATACAGGTCTGTTATGAAAACAATGTGTTTCCAGAGAATTCATAATTTCTATTTATCAGAAGTATCAAGAAATATATAAATATGTACTTTTCTGAAAAAGCTGATCTGCTTGCAGCTGATTTACTGTAAAAGACAGCAACTGAGAAAATGTAGGGCTTTCTGTTGGGCAGAACTGACTGGTTTATAGTAGCAGAAGACTGGATTAACCAATATTGCATGACTCTTCTCTCAGGAGACCAGCTTCCCACTCATCTTGTTATGGTGCCGACACAGTGGTCAGTTGAAAGGATCTGCAGAGAGCCCAAGCTCTTTGAAAAGTCCCTAATTACAAAAAAGCAATTGCAATAGCAGAAGTTACATACCTTTGAAATTGCTCAATTAACAGAATTGTCATCACAACAAAATGAAGTATTTTTAACTTTGAAGTCTTACTACTGAAGCACTTTTAAGCTTGTGGTGCTTTATACAGAAATGTCTCCTCAATAATTATATCAACACTTCTTGTGATACTGACCACTGGAAATGAGAGGGAAAAAAGAAAGAAAGGGTTTCCACAAAAACATTCAAACTTCAGAATTAATGTTTTGGCTAAATTTATTCCCACTCATACTCAGTTTTTGAGATCCCTTCAAATGATCTTTTGATCAGTGGTGAAAGTTAGTGGAAAGTAGAATACAGAATAGCTTCACTGTTTGTGGAGACTTTATGTGAAGGTTTTAGAAGTACTGGCATGTCAAGCAAATTGGAGAACAGTTACCTATCAAATCTGGAAACAGAGCCCAACACCTTTCACTGTCCATAGATAAAATATGTATTTGCAATCCGCCTGTAGAATTAAGCAATTTGACCAGATTGAACAGCCTCACATTTGACAAAATCAGAATTTGCTTTCAAATGAGCACAGCAACAGAGGTGTGCTGTGATGGAGCTACTTATATCTTCCCCTAGCAGCCCTCACAGTGCTGTGCTTTATGGTTGTAGCTAGAACAGTGTTGATAATACTCCAGTGTTTTGGCTGCTGCTGTCCAGCCCTACTCCAAGGGCCAGTAGGCTGGGGATGGGCAGGAGGCTGGGAAGGGACATAGGGACAGTTGACCCAAACTGACCCAAAGGATATCCCATACCATATGGCATTGTAGTCAGCAATAAAATCCAAAAGAAAGGAAGAAGAGTGGAGGGAGGACTTTTATTGAGGTGTTTGTCATCTGAAGTCACCACTTTGTGTACTGAGGCACTACTGCTCAGGAAGGGGCTGGACATTTGTCTGCTGATGGGAAGTAGAGAATAAACCTCTTTGCTTTTCTCTTCTTCCATATGGTCTTTGCTTTTCTATATTAAGCTGCCTTTGTCTCAGCCCTTGAGTTTTTAATCTTATTTTCTCTCCTTGTCCTGCTGAGGACGGGGCCTGAGAGGGTGGCTTGGTAGTACCTGAGACACAGGCAACACCAACTCAAGATGAAAGGACAACACATTTTTACAATTAATTATAAATTGCTATTCTAAGCTTTAGTTCAGTCATCATAAATGGCACGGGGCTTCATCCTCTTCAACTCTTACAGAGATATGACTTCCTCTGGAACCTCCTGTTTAAAAAAAAAAAAAGCTCTGGAGTGTATAACTTGGAGAGAAGCAAAGACAATTGACAATTCAAGTTTATGAAGAACCACAGCCCAGAAGAAAGACAGGAGAGGCTGCAATGAAGATCAGGCAGCCCTGGAAGTCAGAACTGGGAGCTCTGAAAGGATGAAGAGCTCAGAGCAGGCAGCCAGGAGAAATGGCAGTGTCAGGACAAGACACACCTAATAGTGTTGCAGGCTAGTTACTTCCAGTGTACTCTACAGGAATTTTTATTACAGAGAGAAAATATTTCTAGCACAAATCAGCCTGGTGGCTGTAGTGCTAATAAGTTCCACATCCTCTCTTGATAAGCTGAGAAACTGCTCTATTACCAAAAGTGAAATATCCTTTGAGTAGGGATGCCTAGATCAACTGCAGGTAGGAGTACATAGAGTGAATACAAAATCCTGGAGATACAAAAAGAGAAGGCTCTGACCATCATGTAACTTGAGGCTTTTGATGTAAGACATTCTGAAAAAGTGCAGTCATGAAGCCTGAGAAGCCCTACAGTTAGGCTTCCCATGTGGCTGGTAGACAAGCACCCTATGATAAGGCCCGTGCCATAGATTATTTTGGCCAATAAATTCTGAACAGACTTATGAACGGATTTATAACATGGGATAGGAAGCATTCTTTGAGGAACAAATAACCTGACAAATAACCTGACGCTGGATTTATACACCAAAAAACCAAAACAAAACAAAAAAACAAAAAAAAAAACCCCAAAAAACCAAATTTTGAGGCAAATCTCTAAAGACTGTAAATATGTTTAAATTATGGACCATCATCCACCAAAAGGGACAGTTCCACCCATCCCTCATCTCATGCAGTCTGTCATTTCAGTCTGTGGAATCCAACTCATTTTCATTGTGCTGGTTTTTTTTTTTGGATTGGCACAAGTTCCTGACTAGTTTTGAGTGCAGCTGCATAAATGCTTACTGCAGCCCAAGGGGATACATGGTGTCATGAAATTGAGCAGGCTGGTGGTAAGAAAAGGATGGGATGACCCTTTTCAGTCATGGCACTGTATCTTGCTGTCTTAAACAGATCGTGAAACTGGACTGTAAGAGAAATTTCCCTCGGGACACAGACATGCTGTGGGATGAGAAAACCCAGCCTATTGGTATTTAAATGGTCTGGAAGAGTGCACATCTCTTCTGCTGGACTGAGACCAGTGTTGTCAGCTCAAAGTTGTATATTGTATTTACTCCATTTGAGTTGTGCTAGCTGAAACACATGAAATACTATCCCTTGCTTTTTGACTGAATCAGTACATTCAGTAGAGATGGCTGCCATGTGCAGAATTTTGATTTTATTCCCCAGGGAAATAAAGAATGAGTTAGGTTAGATGTCTTAGTGTAAAGTAATATAAAGTTGGATTAATCTATGCATCAAATTCATACAGTGCTAACTATGCAGAATACCCATTCAGATAATTTGGCAGCATAGTCACGTAGATAGAATGCTATGCCCTCTGATAAAAACTTGCTCTAATCAAGAGTTTGAATATATGAAGATGTATGCTTATGTTCAGAACTAAATAATATAAATTTTGACATGTGAGCCTTACATAACCATGGTCTTTTGATAAGTATAATGTCATGACTAAGCACATAATTGCAAATAAATATAATTTCTTTTTATTAAATAAATTATGGCATATTAAAGTAAATAAGAAATTTTAATGGCAGTGAGTTATAGTTTATATGATTATATATTAACCACGGTTCTGACCTACTTCACTGTCTTCTTGGCTTTGCTCTTTAGACAAAGGCAAGTTAGTCCTGCATGTGCCTCTTCTTTTCTTCCTATTTTTGGCATGTCTTGTTTGTAGACTCCTCAGTACAGATGTTATTTTACCATGGTGTGTACATAACAACTGTCAGATTGGAGCCTGGCTTTTAGCTGGGAAATCTAGACATGAATAAATAATGTTAATACTGTGCAGTTGCCTGACTACATTGTTTTTCATGGGTTGAAGGATAACAGCTCATCAGGAGTCCTGCAGCTTTTTTTGTGAAACAGACTGGGCATGCAAGTAAGATGTGTAGAGACCTAGCACAGGTGTTGGCAGCTGCCTGGCAACCCCATACCAACCCCATATCATGCATGTCTCATTCTCTATGACTTAGGAATGGGAGGTGCACAAGAATTGCTCAGTATCCTCACGAAGGATGTGTCCTATTACATGCTGGTTTCTCAATTCACTAGAAAAATCAAAGTTTCTAATCTCTCTGCAAGAAACCTTCAGTGAACTGGGTTAAAAAATGAAAGCACTAGGTCAATGAGAAGAAAAATGTTAGTACACTTGTAAAAACACTTTTTGCTCATTTAGCAAAAGATCAGCTGTTATGCACAAGTAATGCGCAAAACAGAAACAGAGGCAGTTTCCTATCCTAAAATAAGGCATCATTATGAAAGCAAAAATAAATAATGACAACAGCATAAACATACATAGGTGTGTAATAGTTCCCATTTCTTCAGAGGAAACTTACTTATCTGTAAAAATGTGTGCTATATGTGCTTTCAAAACTTTTCACTACAGAAAGCTTGATTAATTACTTTCAGGGAAGAGTACAATTGCATTTTCTGTTCTACAAAACCTATAAGTAATTTTATAGGAATTTATGTTTTATACAAAATGCCTTTTACTACCAAGAGTTCTTTCCACAGCAGGACTGGAAAGAAAGCTAACAGGCATAAAAATCAGAGATAGAAAAGCAATTGCTTTTCGCTGCCACTGAACTGTCTGCTCTTCATGGCAGAACATATCATGTTTTCTGCAGAATGTTCCTAAGGGCTCAATACACTGATCTGTTACTGGGAGTGGCATAAAAGTGCCAGTGATTCAGTTCCTAAAATGCCCACACAGCACGGGTTGATCTTCCTGTTTCCTTTCCGGATATTAATTCGATTAACTTTTGTTAATTTTAGCCTTTAAACACTAAATAACATATATTATACCCAGTATATTCAGTCTGGAACTATCTCTCTATTGCACTGTTTCTAGGCAAGACTGAATTTTAAAAATCTTTCTTAGTAAATTAGCATCTAATTTAATTGCTCTTTCTTGAAAATTCTCTCCTTAAAAAAATTTCCTTGTTAATGTGGATGTAAGAACTGCATAAGCTGCTTGGATTTCTCTTTTAATTATAGCTGAACAAGTGAGGAATTTTGTGGTTTTTCTGACTCTGTGACGTGCACATGCATAGGTAATCTCACAATACTGTTTCTAGTAGATTATAGCTCCAGATGCCATAAAACATAAATAACTAGACAATCCTTGACTAAACAATTGACTAGTGAATCAATATTTGACCTTCTCAGAACTTCAAGATCAGAGAAGGGGGAAAAAACCCCATGCAATATGTTTTAAGTCCTTTTTTCCATAAGTTATTCTTTCAACCAAGTGGTTTTTGACTTTTACCTGTGATGTTGATGATAATTAGCGATCCAATGGCCTGACCATTTTATTTAGGACTCGTAGCAAGAACTGAAGCCACTGTGCATTCTGACTTGGATAACAGAGATACCAACTAGTTTTATGTCATTGGACCTCTTCTGGTTATGTAACTGTCCAGCCAGTTGCCTGATAGTCCCTTTGGAGGCCTTTCCATGCATCCACTACCCTTGCAAATGTGTCTTCCTTTTTCCTTTTCAGCCACAGAACAAAAACATCCTCCATCCACAATATAAGGAATAACAATCAGAGCTCAAAAAATTGAGGAGACTCAAGTGCTTAGAATATTTTATATATTGTAAGCAGAAAATGTAGTTACCCTCTTGGGTTGTCAAAATGAGCTCCCTTGGAAATGTAATTGCATTTATATTATTTTATGGCAGTGGCTGCTGAACAGAGCATTTTTCTCCTGCCATCTTCCTTAATATGAGGAGAAGCATACTCTTAATGCAGATTTCTTTGATATACTGCAGTATCTCACAAATCTCTGTAGAAATTTAAATGTTCAGCAGGAAAACTATTTTCTCAATTCTGAACTCTTATATGAAACCTAACCTTCATTACTCCCCCAAACCCTGCAAATCTTAATGAATATCAAAACCAAAAAACAGATAAGCACTTTTAATTGGAGGGTAGATAACAATATTTTTTTTCACTTATACCTTTCTCCAGAATATAAGTATTCATTTCAGAAATTGAAGTTGTCCATTGCTGCATCTCAGTTAAATGAATATTGGATTCGTGGTTATAAAATGCTACACTAGTTCTCTGGCACTAGTATTTTCTAATATAATTTAAATCTGAATTGTGTATAGCATGAAGTCTAACTATCATTGTAGATAATTGCAGTGATCTTACACATTTGTCACAAAGCAAATATGTAAAATAGCCATAGATGACTTAGAGTGATGCATAGTTGACCTTATTACACAGTTTCTTGAAGTGTGACAGCAGACTAATATTTTCATGTGAGCAATGCCGATAGTAAAGGTCAAGGAATGAAGATGACAATAACAAATCTGACTTTCAGCACTGTAAAGTGAAAGCCATTAATGATAATGTATATTATTACAGCCAAGACATAATGTAGAGCTTGAAACTGTGCAATGTAATTTATTTGATTTATTTCAATTTACCCCTATTTTATTTGTGCACTTAAGAGTAGGAATTGATTATATAATAGGGAAGCAGGAGGATAAATTGCTTCCCACCCTCTCTTTGTCTACAAGGCAGTTTTTTTTTCCTGTCCTCTGAATTACTTCACAAAACAACAATGCTAGAAAATTATTTGCATTTTTTCTGTGTTCAGGATAGCTCAGATAAACTTACTGTGATACAAAAAAGTCGTATGGTCTGTATATTAGAAGTAATAGATGTAGGCGAAATTGACATTTTCTCAGAAAAAGTTGAGGATGTTTTACAGTAGTTGTATTCTGAGCAGGAATGTCACTAGACAGCTTTTTTCCCAAAGAAGAATGAAGGTAGGGACTGGAATTTTGGAGAATTTTGTTGTTGTTCTTATTCTTTTTTCTAAGTAAAGGAGTTGGCTTGGTCTAGTCTAAAGGTTATTGTCACCCTTGAAAGAAATTTTACCAATATGTATCCTAAGGGCTGTGGGCACACACATCTGGTGATTCTCCTTGGAGGGACATCAGGTGTTACAGCATCTGGCAAGTTTTGTCTGTCTCCCTGGACAGTGGAGCACTGGGGAAGCAGGATGGTGTGTAGGTCTGTCAATCAGCTCAGTTTTATACCAGGCACTTCAAAATAAACCTACTGTAACTTGTTTCAGTTAAAATGAGCTGGGTTAAAAAAGAATAAGAAATTGTATTTATATGGTTTAATATAAACTGCCTCCTTGTCTCATTCTGACTGAAACAGAGTAGGCAACACCCATGGGCGCAGCCTTGTCAGAACACATAATGAATTTAGGGTCAGAGTGATGAAGAGCAGGTGGGAGCAGATACCTGCTCCAGTGGCACAGGAGAGCATGGCTGTCCAGAGCCAGAGTCCCTGGCTCATGGCTCTGTGCTCATCAACACCATGTCCAACCGTTCCTGGCATCTGGCAGCTCAGGTTTGAGCCACTCAACGCCAAGTTGCTTAACCACATTTCAGATGGGCACTGCCAATCTGCACGTGATAACTGTTTTCATCTTCAGGAGGTCATCCTTTGTGTCACTTGTCACACTCTTATCAGCACCCTTCTGAATGACCTGTTGTCTGTTCTCTTTTGACAATACTCCAGGGATGCCATTTCCTTCTACAATAATTACAGCAATGTTTTGCTTTTAGAAATATCCCTCCTCCTGTGTAAAAAGCACAGTCTCTGGAGGGCCAAAAGATAATCCTTCCATCCTGAGAAAAAGCATCTAGAGGATGTTTCTGTACCACTTCAGGTTAAAGATCAGTCCCAGTTTTCCAGCTTTTGAAATGTTAGCAGAAATCCTACACACAATCAATGACAATTTCTTTAAGTATCAGACACAGATTTAAGCTGCAAACTACTACAACTCCCTTAATTTTACTGACTTTTTTCCCAATTTTTATTCTGGCAATTCTGATTAGGAAAAAGTGATTTGTTCTTCTGTGTGTATATGCATGTAAATTCTGTAATGACAGTGGTAATTTGGAAGAATGAAGGGAGATGAGAGGAAAGGGATGGTGTGGGTCTTCATGTTGCTATGAGTACAAAGCATAGTTTGTAGCAAAGCCTAAGCAAAACCACTGGAGCAGGGAGAGAACAAAAGTCCAGGTTATCAAGACTGGAGCAGGACTAGCAGGGCTAGCCTGTCATTTGAACGGCATGACTGGACTCTGGCTGTGTTTCCAGGGAAAGAGAAAACCAGGAAAAAAGCACCCTCAAAACAACAGCCAAAAGGTAAACAGCAAGCAGCCTTGGAAGCAAGTTTCTTTTCCTGAGGAGTGATGATGGGATTTATCTTGGGGATATGGATTCAAAAGCAGTTCTGGTACCACCAACCCTTTGCTACCCAGCAACCTGTTCTTAACTTATCTCCCACAACAGCTTGATCAGCCTCAGAGACATCTGCTCTTTTTGAGGCAGCAAACTACTCTGGAATCCTGAATCCTATTGTACTCCCAACTATCTTTGTATCCTAATTCAAGATATAGCAAAAATTCACATAAAATGAAAATTACAAACTCTGTGGCTGTGGATGTAAATTAAATATGTCTGGGGATGTTCTAAGTGTCAGGGCAAAGTTCTAGTAAACATGCCTCACTTCCAGAAGAAGGCAGGCAAATGGTTTATTGGGAATTGTCACTGGCTAGTTACAGTACCTAAACGAAATCAGAAATTTGAGGGGGTTATAGTAGCTGGAATGTGCCAAATCTGTGCTGGGGAATATTTTAACAGTTTACTACCACAGAAGGTCAAATTCACAAGTAAAATTTAATTTATTCATGTAAACCTCTTTAGGGAGTTCAGTGTGATCCTTGTCTGCGTTGTATGTCCATGTAGAGCCTTGATTCTGTGTAGCCTGCCTTCCTTTGCTGCCCATACTAAAGGACTTATAAAAGAATGGGTTGAATTAAATTGAGTAATTCTTCATACTATCAAGTGTAATCATTCTGCATGTTGGATCTCTTGGACAGAGTGTCCCATCCTTCTGCCTGGGACCATTTTGAATGATAATAGATGCCATGTAGGTGACATAAACACCATTTACATACACCTGGTTTCAAGTATGACCAAACATAAATGCAGTGTTGATATTTGGATTTGCTGGATGTTGAGGCTGGGTCTTAGGCAAAAAAACATTGATGTTAGCAAAATCTGAATAAGATGTCCAAAGCAGAGCCACTGTGGTTCACTAACTTGTGCACATTGTGTCCAAAGAACTCCAGCATATCTTTGTGTGGGGGAATGTTTGACTGTGCTTTCATTTGGGGTGCTCTCTCCATACCTAATTGTGTTATACAAGTAATGATCCAGTGAAGTAGAATCCTGGCACAGAGCCTAACTGCAAGGCATTTAAGAGTGGAAAATGTAGAAATAATATAATTTACTTTGCATTATTGGGAAGAACATTTTCACTTTAAAGAGCTTTTATTGATTAGTAGAAGAAATAGAGAAATGAAAACCCACATACAGTTGGCTTCACATACATCTTGTAACCCTCATTACTGGGTAACCCAGTTCCAGTTTGCAATAGGATCACTCATAGATTAAGATGCTGTGTCTTTTCTTTCACTATGGCAGGCAATAATGAATAGATAAATTAAAAAAAAATAAAAAAATATATTTCAAGTATAGAAAAGATGCCTGCAGATTTTAATAACTCTGTATTGCTAATATTATTACTTGGACTGATTATTCAATGAGCTCACATACCCTTTAATCTGTTTATTTTGAAGAGTTTACTTGTCCCTGCACCAAAGTGAATTTATTGTGCTAGAGTTGCCTGTTTGTTTGTAATTAAGTTTGGTCCCACTCTTCAAAAGCAGCTTAGCATACACATCAAGCACCAGGTTTTCATATTTAAGTGATTATTTGAGCATAGCACTGGGGCCTCATTTCTTGGCTGGAAGTGGTGAAAGAGAGCATTCAGCTACCAACTAGCACATCTGCCTTCTCTGTGTGTTTGGATATTACAGTTACTGAGCTGGGCTCAGGAGGGAACTATTTTTAGCCCTATCATCAGAGAGAAGACTGCTGTGGGTTGGAGCGATTGAGGGAAGGCAACAATAAATCTAATGCAGAAGGATCCTGATGTAGGATGGGAAAACAGAATGCAGAAGGTCTACTGACAGCTCTTGTGGTGTAATTCAGTAGGAGGGATGTAGCATCTCATCTATTTTAAACAAACAAATAAACCCTAAGACTAAGGAAGTTTCACTCTTATAGTAGTAAAATATGCCTTTCCACTCTGAGCTGCATTTGCTGGGAAGTCATAAATAGAAGATACGTAACTGCCAGCAACCATAATTTAACGTAATTTCCTGGTTGAGCAGTATTAATGGAAGTGGTACTGCAGTTATTTGCATTGTTGCAGCATTAATGTTGGAGTTTATTCATATTAAAGTTGAAAATATCAATTGTCTTGTTCATGGTAGTAATATTCTGAACAAGTACTCTGTAATGTTTAAAAATTGTCTAAGTAGTAAATATGTCTCAACTTGTTATGACTCAGCTCATAAACGACAGAATATTTTAATGCAATGAAAGAATGCTGATGCCTTTTTTCCAAATTTCCCCAGTAATGATTTTAATAGCACTAAACCAGAGAGTTTCTGATTGCTACTTGTCATCAACCCATCTGTCAGAATAAAACAGTGGCTGGGATATTCAAAGGGGCTTAGGAGGGTGAGGCACACAACTTCCTTTTAGCTTGTGCTGATGGGGTCCATTCCTATTGAATGCAAACTGAGTCACTCCTCTATCGCCATACTCTTGCTCTGAGCTCAGTGTGGGCAGATGCCCTTACCAGATTAGATACTAAAAACAGGCCATTCTTTTTAGAGATAATTATCTTTACTAATATCATATGTCTATGGCCTACATTGAAATCAGTCACTGGATTATTCACCATTTACTGCCTTGTTAATGGTTTTTTTCCTGTGAAAAGCCAAGTCTTACTGTAACCAGTGACTTAGTTTGGAAAAACTTCCTATATCTAGACAAATTAGCAATAAAACCATGAAGAACTAAGGACTTTGGGTATTGTTTTATACTCTTTGACACTTGGAACCCCAGTCTGATATGAGAGAAAACTGCTGTTTTAGTTTAGGCTAATAATGACAGGGCACACAGCTACACAGTGCTTGTCGAGAAGCACAAGACTGTCTAATGTCTAATGTCTAAGCTGTACTAATAGGCAGTTGTAACCTTCCCCATTACTGCTCCTATTAAACACATTTAAATAATTGTGTATGCAAGTGCTTGGTTTTCTTGTCAAAAAGGCTTATTATCTGCCATCAAGCCACAGGTGGAAAGGTACTCTGTCTCCATAAGTCTCTTTTCCCTTCCTCCAAAAATTAGCCTTTCCCTCATATCTCCTTCTCTCCTTGGGAACCTGAACAAACCCTTACAACATCGTGGGTGCATCAGGACTGGAACTTGTCAAGAGAAGGCCTGGAGCTGGACTCTGAGTTCCAAAGTCCAGTCCAGACTTCTCCAGCTCCTTTGCTTTTTTTCTTTGCCAATTGTGCCCTATAAATATTTACCACTAGAAGGAAACAGCAAAATAAGCATTCTGAAAACATGGCTGGTGTCTGTGAGAGTGGTATGACTTGACACAGACAAGACTCAGTCAAATCAGTGTGTCCCCTTAAGGACCCCTGCTAGATCCTTGCAGGTTCCTGGGACATAATTAAACCAAGTTTTGGGGAGTGAAATGACTGCATCTTTATTCAGCTCACAGTACTCTTGCTGGTTATGTGTTTCTATGAACAGAGTGTTTTGCTGAAGAACTGCCAGAAAACCTTCACTGAGCATCCTGGCAGACTTAATTTTGCTGCCATGAAGGTGCATACTCAGAAAAACTAAACACTGGATGAAGCTAAGGGTTTTAATAATTAATGGTCTCCTGTAATTTGGTCCCTGCTAGAGGCGAAGTGATTTTCCAGGCAAATGCTGCAATAGTCTGATTGTGTTGCCATTTCCCCCCTGTGATCATGATGAGGGAAGGCTTAAAACTGCATATGGTGATAGTGTAAGACCATCATGGGGTACAACATAAAAGTGCTGGCCATACAATGAAGAGTAAATATTTTCCATCCCAAAGGTTTCCTTCTTCTCTGATCTTCCATCAAGTGTTTCCAGACACCCTGCATGTTCACAGCTACCCAGTGAGGAGGACCTTTTCTGTTTCTTCAGTTCCAGGAATAACATTACTGTGATGAATCCAACTGGAAATATTTAAAAGCATACAGTGAATTTTTATATTTTGTCATATAAGGAAAAAAGAGATGCATATTTTCAATCTACTATGTTACTGTATACTCAGACACCCACACAAACCCAACCTTTCATCTCAACATCCCTAGATATGCTGAATTTTATGGGGAAAAAAAATCTTCTTGATAGTGTATGTAGTTTAAATGCTTTGCTAATGACAGGGTCTTCAGCTTTCTTATAAGCAAAAAAGCACTGAAAGTCCTTTAATATGTTTTCAATAAAAAACAGGGAAAATTCATCAGATGAAAGCTTATTTAGGAATTTTAGAAATGACTGGTTTTCAGTTTGAAAATTTACAAGCATTCAATCAAGGAGCAGAAACATACATATACACAAACACTCAGACCAAGAGCAGCAGAACAGTTATTTTCACAAATTATGCTTCAGAGAAAATCTAGAAAATAAAAAATAGTTTTAAAAAATCAAAAAATAAATCTATTTCCTTCTATAAATTCTCTATAATTATAGCTATGTCGGTGAGTGTGGCCCACCAAAACCATACAGATAATTGAGAAAAGTCCTGAGTGATGTCCTTAGCAGGACAGACCTATATTTCTTATGAACAGAACCCCTAGAAAGTAAAAGATCTACCTCCGAAATAAAACATAAAACATTGTAGAGACTAACTAGCTCAAGGTTTTTGGAAATGAGTAGGGAATATCAGCTGCTGTCTCTGGGTTTGGGTGTTCAGCATTACAGACACACAGGAATGGGATGCTGCTAACACAGCAC
The DNA here is from genome assembly GCA_013400915.1 of Pardalotus punctatus. Taxonomy (NCBI): domain Eukaryota; kingdom Metazoa; phylum Chordata; class Aves; order Passeriformes; family Pardalotidae; genus Pardalotus; species Pardalotus punctatus. The sequence goes on from VZTX01012753.1 coordinate 53,270, forward strand.
CTGGCTCACTTTACCACCCAGTGCAAGTGTCCAGGCACAGAATGACTGAGGCTTGACCAAGGTTTCCAGGAAGAAATTCAAATAATGAATACGGTATGAGTAGAAAATGCTGTATGTATTTTGCCAGTTTTGTTTAGGAACGAGTCTTGCCTGCAGCATGACCTTAAAGTCCTTTGTGACTAAGGATTGTAAAATTTAAGCATTGACTGTATAACAATTAAAGTAAAATGAAAGAAATTATCATTAAAATTTAATTCTGTTTGTGTCTCCTTAGTAAAAAACCCTCAAAACATATTTTAAATAGGTGCCGCCTTCTGTTAAACACCATCTCCTTTTTTACAACCTTCAGCCTCCACCCTCAGAAATGATGATTTAACAGGAAGCTTGGGCACAGCAGTTGTTCTGCCAAAGCATTAGGCTGTTGGATGATAACTGCACAGACAAATGTAGCTTTTCAGAAGAAAGGGGATACAAAACTTCCATAGCATACAGAGATGATGGGAAGTTGTGAATAAAAAGGCCAAAATGTTCATATAGTCAAACAGCCCTGAAAAAACAGGAGATGAAAATAACAATGAGGGAATAAAATTAAAGAGGCATTTGGAGGGATAAATTTTCACTTTTTGAACAAATGTGGTTGTATATTAGGGAAGGAGAATTGACAGTCATATGGGTGCATCTGTGTTAGTGTTTTGCTTCAAATCTGAACTGTGTTTTTGAGGTGAGCCATATCTGCCCTGGCCCACTGCGCTCTGGCAGCCTAATGAAGAATGAAAATAACCTCAGAGATGTGCTCCAGGAGTGAACATACTGAACTGCAGCAATTAATGGACATTCAGAGCCCCGCTCAAGTACACATCTTCACAACTTATATGGTGGGAACCTGGTGTCCTCAGCACCAGCTGTTTTTCCCTGCTGATATGATCATATTGCTCTATAAACTTCTTGCAAAGTCCCTTACTGTCTGAGCACAGAAGCATTTCCTTCCATCCAACCTAACTGCAAGCATTGATTCGAGCTGTCAATGTTAGGAGCACAGGGGGTGGACACGGAATGAGCTGCTGGAAGAAACAGAGAGCAGGTGAACTCTGTGAAGACTCAAGTCAGCAGTGAATGTGTCTGCCCCTCTGTACAGGGATGGTAACATGGACATTGGCAGGGTCCCATTGCCTGTACGGAGGAAATATTGACAAGAAACTTATGAATTCTGGATACACCTTTAATAAGTCTCACCATTTTTAAAACACCCTGTATTTTTTAATGCCACAAAATCAGTTCTTTACTGCCCTGCTTTTGACTGGGAGTTTTATTCCTAGTATCTGGTACAGTGCTGTATTTTGGATTTAGTACAAGAATAATGTTGATAACACATTGATATTTGGGTTATTACTAAGTAGTGTTTGTCCAAACCAAGGATGTTTCAGTGTCTCATCCCCTGCCAGTGAGCAGAAGCACAAGAGGCCAAGAGAGAGCATGACCTAAGCTGGCCAAAGGGATGTTCCATACCATAGGGTATCATGCCCAGTGTATAAACAGGGGAGTTGGCCCATGGAAGCTGCCAGTCCCTGCTCGGGGACAGGATGCTTACCAGTCAGTGGGTGATGAGGAATTGTGTTGTGCTTCACTTGTTTCTCTTGTGCATTATTTTTCTTTCTCTGTTATTTCTGTTACTATTATTATTACTATTATTATTATTGCTATTCGCATAATTAACGTTATTATTATTTTTATATTTTACTTTATTTCAGTTATTATGCGGTTTTTTCTCAGCCCATGACATTTTCTCTCCCCGTTAAGGGAGAGGGGAGAGTGTTCATGTTGCTGAATGGTTCTTAGATGTCACTGGTGTTAAATTATGGCATTTACTTAAGTTCTTGGGATGACCCACCAGCTGCAGCACACGTAGAACATGTAAGACTGTGATCTTGATAGGACTTATCATAGAGTATGGTGATGTAAGGAAATTGCAATTTTGGCAACGTTCTATTTTTTTTTTCTATATCAAAGACCAGTCTGTGGCTCTGAATGCAGTCTACGGACTATTCAGGTTTCAGGGAAGCTAATTTGGGGGCATTATTGCTTTTATTTTTAAGATTTCTCTCTAGTTAGTAGTTTTTTAGAAACACACATCTGAGCTTTTCAGCAACAGGAATTGAACCACAAGGTATTTCTGATTCTACTAGAAGTTTAAGGGTCTTTGCTAGGACCCATTTAATATTCCTGGCTGATGGTAAAGAGTGGGACAGGAGTGGGAGTTATGAAACTTCTGAAAAGATTACTTTTTGGAAAAGAAATACCTTTCATTCAGTTGCTGAAGAAATAATTTCTAAGACTAGCAGTATATTTGTTACTCTGTGAGTGTATTCATTAAGTAAATGATCACAAGAACCAGAACTGTTGTTATCCTCATAATGCATTAACAAATACACATTCTTAATTGACTAATTTTGCCATGTGATCCTTAATTCAACCTTGTAGCCGGTAGTGTGGGCTGGA
>VZTX01012756.1:0-13670 GCA_013400915.1 Pardalotus punctatus
TGTTTGACCAACTCTTTCTCAGTGGCTGCACTGATGAATAATCTGGAGTGAATAACCCTGCAGGGCTGCACCACCCGCCTCGGGTGCTCCTGCACACACACACCGGTGTGGAAGGGCTGCTGCCCAGGTTGCCAGGGCAGCTCAGAGGAGCACTCGAGATAGGGGCCATTCCCCAGGCAGGAAGGTGCCTGTGGTCTGGGGTGTGAGGGCAAAGGTTGATGCAGAAAATAGCAACCAGGCCTCCTGTCTTGTGTTCTCAGCTCTGGCTGTGAGTCGTTCCCTGAATCCTGTTTAGACTGCTGTGCCTCTAGGGACTCCTATCAGCACCTCTCCCCATCCTGATAAGTAAGCCCACCCTCCTTCTCAAAAATGAAGACCAAAAGATGTTGAGTTATTCTTAAATTAAGGCAAATAGTTTCCCCACATCCTACATACTGTGTGTGGCCATGGGCAAGACCTGGGGCCTTAGGAAAAACTGGAGGTAAGTTTTCACTAAAATGTATCAGCAAAAGGCATGAGAAAGGAATTTTGAGGGAGAATCTGCAGTGGCACTGCATTATGAAAGAAGGAAACAGTAAAATGCCTTCTTTCCCACTGTGGTGAAATTGCATCTATAATGTGGTGTTCTCAGGTGGGCTCCTTATTCACAGAGTTTGTAGGGGGCTCAGAAAAAGAAGACACAAGTGATGAGGGAACTGAAAGGACTGACCTGTGCAGAAAGATTAAATTAATACCATCAAATGTATTTGATGGTATTAATTTGATTTGATCAAAATGTACAGCTTGGCTCAGCAGGGACTGGGGGCCCTGAAAGGCACCTCGAGTAGCCAAAGGGCTTGAATACCAGAAGGGCAATCCAGTTTGTTATGGGGGGCTATCATGAGAAAGAAGGGGAAGGGGAATGGAGTAAAGGCAGCACAGGTTAAAGCCCCAGCGTTTCCTGCCAGTGCCATTGATGCTACACGAACCATGCAACTGAGAAGAGACGTGTCCAAGACTTGAGGAAATAAAGGTCTTGAGCACAAATGCCCAAACACAGAAATGGAACACTGGAAGGGAAGATGCCCTGAAGTCGGTGTAGAAGTCACTTCACCTACTGTGAGCTCCTGGACAAGTGTTTTGAGCCCTCAGGAGAAAGGAAGCAGCAGCCCTTGTGAACTTGGGCAGTATCATGGAACAAATGTGTTGGCACCAGCAGAGGCCTGGTCATGCACGGAGGGTGGGCAGCCTTGTGGAGCAGAGCTCGTGATGACACTGAGGAGAAGGATCTCCAGGAAAGGACACCAGAATGATCTCCAGGAAGGGACACCAGAATGATCTCCAGGAAGGGACACCAGAATGATCTCCAGGAAGGGACACCAGAATGATCTCCAGGAAAGGACACCAGAATGATCCCCAGGAAAGGACACCAGAATGATCTCCAGGAAAGGACACCAGAATGATCTCCAGGAAAGGACACCAGAATGATCCCCAGGAAGGGACACCAGAATGATCTCCAGGACACCAGAATGATCTCCAGGAAAGGACACCAGAATGAGTTTCCCTTTCCATGAGCCTGCCCCCAAATGCAGCTGAGGAGCAGAGTCAAAACGGAGGGAGGCAACTTCTCTACCAGTGTAGCTTTCAGCCTCGCTTCTCAGTTTTCTTGTGCCCACATTTTTTCAGTCTCAGAGCAAACTGAAAGTGGTCCAACACTTGCTAATTGCCTGGTATCCCACAGAGCTCTCACAAAACCAGGGGCTCATCAGAGGAGCGAGCAGAGGAGCATGTGTGTGCATGTGTGTGTGTGCATGTGTGTGTGTGCATGTGTGTGTGCATGTGTGTGTGTGTGTGAACAGCTACACCTGTTAAGTTCCTGCAGGCAGCCTTAGTTACTCTGCTAGAAAGCACAACATTGCCCTAATTCAGGAGAGAATTCCACCTTACAGCTGTAAAATAGGGAGCATTACAGTCCCCTGCTTCCTCACAGTATTATGAACTTGATAATCTATTTGCAAAAAACCCCAGAACTCTCTGGATAAAACAGCAATATGTCCAGGTTCCCTGGACTTTACCAGATCTGCAGGGAATCAACATTATGTTATGGACAAAGGTTAAAAACTCTCACCTTTCTGCAAATCACACTGCCACCAAGTGATATTTCCCCAATCAAGAACAACTGGCCTAGTTATTCCCAGAATGCAGCTCTCCCTTTATTCTTAGGTAGTAAAGGTCTATATCCAGTCACCCTGCTGGAGAGGGCTGCAGGCACTCCAAGAGGTTCAAATCTAAAATCTCCTCAGACAGTCCTTTCCAGCAGATCTGATTTGCAAGCTGCTGGAAGATCAGCTCAGAGTATCTTTAGAAATGACAAAGTATCGAGTGCACACCTTGGAGAAAAAGCCACACAGATAAGATCCGGCTATCGGTTTCAGCTAAAACGCTGGGATTGTGCTTGAAAGAAATCAAATGCTTTCAAATTACCAAGCTTATCTCTTTGCCTTGTGTTTCTCCTGTGCCTTGAAGACGTCTGTGCTCAAAGCTTTTCCTTTTCTCTGGACAATGGGGGCTGCAAAGGAGCCTTTTCAGTGTGTCAGGTCAATAGTCCAAAGACTGAGAAGGATTTGTGCTATAGATAGTAACAGCATCAAAGAGGCCATTACATCTTCAGCACCAGTAATCCCCATTTTAAAAACTCCATTATCTGACTGGTTCTTCATTTGCTTGTCACGTAATCCTTGTTGTTGTGGTAACTCTGGAACGAGTGCTGGGAGCTTAATAGAGACAGTGATGGAATTGCTTGTCCCTGGATTTAGTCAGGATGGTTATGGGCAAGACAGAAAGAAATCAGGGACTAATGGAGAGTTCAAAGATGATAACTGAGCCAGGAATACAGTCTGGGAGGGTGCTGCTGTGATTCTGAAATACTTATCAGACCTTCTTGGGGACTGACCTTTTTTCTGATTTCCATGAATCATTCAAGAACAAATCCCTGACTCTATTTTTCAGAAAACCATTCAGTGCAAGTCATAAATAGTGAACAGGTCTGTTCTCTGGATCAGAGATCGCTGAATTTCTACAGAAATCAATGTCTGCTCCTGGGATGATGGAAAATGGGTTCTTTTATTACCCAGAACAGCAATTATTTGTTAATATTTATATCCTCTTCTAGAAAATTACATGTCTCGGGAGAACAAAGAGATGCAGCACCTCTCTGTGCCTAGGCTGCCAGCTGTCGTCAAGTTCAAACTGGTACAAATCTGAATGTTTTGACCTCCACAGGAGTGTTTGGTTTCTTTTGGAGGACATGGGCTGTAACCCAAGCAGCTGCCTTCTCTTTCAGCAGTGAACTGAAGGCAGAAGCAGAGCTCATTTCCCATCAAAACCAAAAAGGAAGCCCAACAGGTTTGGAAGTCCATCATGGCTTAGCTGGAGAAGAATCCCTTGCTGTCAAAGACCTCTCAGTAACCAAAAAGGAGTCACGAAGAAGAGGCTGTGAATCAGAGGGATCATCCCTCTGAGCTGGAAGAGTCCATCAGGTGTAAGAAAGACCACGCTGCCAAGTGCATCTAAATCCCAAATCCAACCTCTCCACACAAGAGCCCTCTGCAGCCCAGGAAAAACCAGGTTTCTGCAGGATTAGGGAGAGATTATCACAAAGCTCTCTTCCTAAGAAGGTGCTAAAATAGGGAGCACAAGGAAGAACAGTTATGGCACCGAACTCTGCCAGATCATGTTTAACTCTCAGGAACCTGATGCAAAGTCTGTTTTGAAACAGCTTTGGCAGAGACAATGCCTCAGGCAGCCCCGAGGCGCAGGACCCATGACTAAACAGGACCAAATGAGAAAATGTGGCTTCTCCCTTAAGAAGTAACCTCTGTAGAGTGCTTATCCTGAGTGGGACTGAAAGGGCTCAGCACTCAGCTGGAGTATTCGACTGCAATATGGACTTTTGGGGAACAGCCTAATGTTTAGCCCTGAGCTGGAGCAAAGCACCCCGTGGAGCAGAAGCCAAGCTGCCATGTCTAAAAGGATGGCTCAGTAGCTGTCCATGGAAGAGCCTGTAAAATATGAAGACACTAAAAGTGGTTAGGAAATAAGGCAGCTATCTGGTTGCTTCCAAAATAAATTGTTAGGAATTAAGGAAGAAAAGATATCCACACCTCAAGTGTGTGAAGGAGGGGAGGAACAAGATGCTTTCTTTAGAAAAGGCTCTCCCAGAGTTTGGTCAGTAAAGCAGACGTGCTGGGGATGGATGGAAATTCTCCAGTGCTGCTTGATGAATGGCAGCTGGCACCCATCAAGGACTGAGGAGATATGATAGCTGGAATCTCCTGCCTAGAGCTGAGGGAGGGGGCAGCATCATCCTTCACTGCCTTCCCTGTCACCCGAACAAAGGTGTGACATCTCTTTCTGGCTGCAGTGTTTGGGCACCAAGCAGCCTCAACAAGAGTGATTTATTACTGTGTGCTCTTCATTTATTCTGAGCTGTGAATTTGCAGGAAACAGCAGTTAAAGAAATGGGAAGATAAACTTGGATTTCAAATTGCTTTGGTGTGACACTTTAGCAAACAAGAGAATTGCTTTACCATAAGTTGCTTGTGATGGTCAGGCTGTGAGCGGCTTCAGGAGATTCTTTCCACTGGAATGAAGGGAACAGCAGCTCTGCATTCCCTGCATTCCCAGGGTCAGGGAGCTGAGCGAGGACACAGAGAGGGGAACGCTCATTTTTAAGTGACAGATCTCTGTTCAAGCTGCAGTGTTGGGATTCTCAGGGTTGGATACAGGGCTCTGCTGTTTCCATGTTTGCTCCCCAGTTATTTGACTTTCCTGGACCTGTTTTGGTCACGAGCCCTGTCCTGCTTGCCCATCGAGGAGACAGAGAGGGGAACGCTCATTTTTAAGTGACAGATCTCTGTTCAAGCAGCAGTGTTGGGATCCTCAGCCCTGTACCCAGCCCTGCTCTGAGCTCTGCTGTTTCCATGTTTGCTCCTGAGTTATTTGACTTTCCTAGACCTGTTTTGGTCACGAGCCCTGTCCTGTTTGCCCAGCGAGGAGACAGAGAGGGGAACGCTCATTTTTAAGTGACAGATCTCTGTTCAAGCTGCAGTGTTGGGATCCTCAGGGCTGGGTACAAGGCTCTGCTGTTTCCATGTTTGCTCCCGAGTTATTTGACTTTCCTGGACCTGTTTTGGTCAGGAGCCCTGTCCTGCTTGCCCAATGAAGAGACAGAGAAGGGAACACTCATCTTTTGGTGACAGATCTCTGTTCAAGCTGCAGTGTTGGGATCCTCAGGGCTGGGTACAAGGCTCTGCTGTTTCCATGTTTGCTCCCGAGTTATTTGACTTTCCTGGACCTGTTTTGGTCACAAGCCCTGTCCTGCTTGCCCAGCAAGGTGCTGTGGGCTGTGCCCTCCCTGTTGGGGAGGATGCTGCCCCTGCCTGTGCCTGGGCTCCCTCAGCTGCTGGCTTGCCTTTCCTTTGGAACAGCCCTGGTTTTCCTGCTCCTTCTGTAATTCCACCTCTCTGTGAGGGAAAAGGGTGTGTGTGAGAGGGGTGGGATGCTTGGGGGTGGAATGGAAGAAGCAATTCTTCCCTGAGTACTTTCTCATTCGCCGTTCTCTCCTTTTGCACACATTCATCATGGAATTCACTGTCAGTTAACAAAATGAAACGATGGTCTCAGGACTAATTAGGCCGGGGGAGATGGCAAGGAGTGTTTTATGAATTTGGGATAGGGTTTGGAAAAAGACAGAACAACTAGAGAATGGCTCACACTGCTCCACCTGCAGAGAGCCAGAACCAATGTCTGCACCTGATGACTGCACTGAGAGCACTAAAGGATTTGAGTTTGCTCCCCAACTAAAACTGCCTTGCCTATTAAGAACTGAATGAGCCATGGAAAGCAAACTTTCTCCCTTTTTAGAGCAGCACATGCAAGGAGAGGACAAGGTTTTCTGCTTGAATCATTTGATAAATATGCAAAAGTCTGGAATTCTTCAGGGCTGTTAAATATTTATCATTATGAAAAGCATCCATTTTCAGTGGGAGTGTAATTTGAAAAGAAGGCACAAGCTTTTGGGCAGGTGAGTAATCTGAAGGATGCATGCCTCAGTTTCCCAGATGAAGCTTTACACAACATAAGCACAAACTACTTCCAATGGGATGTGCCCCTGTCTAAAGATATTAGAGGATGCGTGGATCCACTGAAGTATGCTTCTATTCCATAGATGGATTTGCCTTCATGTTCTATTCAATTTAAAGTAATGAAATTATAAAATCTCAGTACAACAGAATGAAGAAAATGCTGCTCATGCTGCAGAGCTCACAGCAAATTGTACTCATGTCTCACTCAAGCATGTGAATTGCAATGATGCTCATTTCCCAGCAGTCTGCCTCCTAGGGAACTTAATAGACTTCTTCTTGCCCTTCTTCGAGAAGAGCATTTTAATATCCCAAACTTGCAAATAGGGTCATATGCAATTCCATGACTCCCTCAAGGTTACAGCATCTCAGTTTCCAATCCAAGCACTAGACAGTTACTGAGCAAAGTAAATTTGAAGAGCAGCTCCCACACTGGGGAAGATGTCCAGGAACAGAGCTGCCTTAAAACCAGAGCACATCTATCTGTAAGGATGATTTGTCACACATACTCAGATGCCCTCTGCTCTTAAGTTTACCCAGAGGAAACGAAGGTCAGGATTTGTGCACTGAACTCTGGGCACTTCCGGCTTCTAGAACTGTTGGATGGACAACAGAGCCGGGATTGAACTTCAGGCTGTTCCAACATCCTCACACCCTGCTGGAAAACATGGAGCCCTAAAGCAGGATGGCCTGGAGGGGGGATCACACCGATTGTGGCCCTTGGGGCACTCAGCTCTTCAGTGCAATTCAGAAAAGCATTAACTCTGAGCATCTCTGCTCCTCAGCACTTGCTGTGTGCTGCCAGCGGCAGCAGTTACAGCAGAGGGGCCCAGAGTCCCCCAGAGACCCCGTGCTGGACCCTCGTGTCACATCCCGTGGGAATGCAGCGGGGTCGGAATTGGTGCAGGGACTGACACGGAAAGAGCCTTTCAGCTGGAGCACCCAACACGCACATCTGGCTAAAGGAAAGAGCCTTTCAGCTGGAGCACCCAACATGCACATCTGGCTAAAGAAAGAGCCTTTCAGCTCTGGCACCCAACACGCACATCTGGCTAAAGGAAAGAGCCTTTCAGCTGGAGCACCCAACACGCACATCTGGCTAAAGGAAAGAGCCTTTCAGCTGGAGCACCCAACACGCACATCTGGCTAAAGGAAAGAGCCTTTCAGCTCAAACACCCAACACGCCTGTTGAACAGCAGCCAGGCACGCACATCTGGCTGAAGGCTCTCCTCCTGCATTGTTACAGGTTCTTGGAAGGGAGATGCATGGATGAGACCAGTGAATATGTGGGACAGTGGGAATGCCTCTAAAATAGCATTCCCTGTCACTAATAGATCTCTGCTCTGTACCCAAAGGGGAAAAGGCCCCTTTGCTTTGCCTTTTCTCTTGTTGTTGCTGCTGCTCCTACACAGAGCCCTGAAAATAGGTCTGTACAGTAAACAGCTCTGGGGGAAAAGGCATAATTGATCATGATGTCTTGGATAGAGGCATCCTGCTGATAACCAGACTGAGATAAAAAGGCATTTTCCACACCATATATTTTCATTTTTTTCCTCCACTGAAGTGATGCTTTTGGGGTTCTTTTGAGTTTGTCTGAGGTATATATTAGCCATAAAGTATGTGCGATCCATCCAGCCTTGACAATATTTTGTATACTGGCCTGAGTCTGATATACATTTCCCTTTGTGCTCCTTTACTAGCAAATATTTATTTGTCTAACTTGGTCTTTCAGCTCAAGCAAAACTTAGTAGTGGCAGTCCAGTGTTTCATCTTGTCAAAACCAAGATGGGGATATGGAAGCAGAACTCTCAAACAGACTAAAGTGTGACTTTCATTAAACAGCAAACACATGAAAGACATAAAACCTTTTAAGTAATGTCTGCCTAACAATGTTATTCAATATTCAATGTTCTTCCTCATCTAGAACTGTTATCTTTCACCACCACCCCCCAAAATAAATAACAACATGAATCTGTGATGTTTGCCTTGTACTCTTAATTTGGAAGATGCTGCATTCAAGGACCAAGTATTTTGAGAGCCAAAAGAAAGAACAAATTGGGATGTAACTATGTTGTTGAAGGAACTGTATTTAAACTGCCACAGCTGACAAGCTCAGCCAGAGAGGCAAACTTAAAATACACCGATTTCTCTAAGTGGGCTGCTGCTTATGGGAGAAATGATCCAAGCGTCCTCTCCAAATGGCACAGGCTATTGGAATTCCTTACACCACCACAGAAGGTGCATCCATGAATTCTTAAAAATCTGATAAGCTGTAAGGTATTTTAGAATACCTGCACTGAAGGCACAGGGATGGATTCCTGGCTGTTTGCTCAGTCAGGCCGAGAGCAGAGCTCAGCCCATGAAGCCAAAGCTGAGCATGCTTTGGAAAAGAAGCTTCACACAAATGGCTCTCAACATTGCTGAGAGCAGGAGAACAAGCCCATCCAATCCCAAATTCCACAATGACATTAAAATAGCAAAAGCACTGATTAATTAAGCTGTAAAGTTTCCACCTCCAGACCTCAGAGGCAGAAGGAATGATAGAACCAATTAATATACAAAAGCAGAAATAAATAGAACAGGCAGCTGCCCGGAATCCCATTAAATTCTAAAATAAGCACAACACTGAAAATAACATTTAATTTTATGAACTTTTTACTTGGAAAAAATCTTACTTGATCAGTAAGATCTATCCAAATAAAAGGATGATTCTCGGATTTCACGCTAACAACAGCAGAAATGATAACATAATTTAGTTGATTTATGCATTTACAGGGTTTAATTAGTGGCTACTGAATAATTAGTGACCTGTAGGTTATATCAGCACTTATGTATACAAAATATTAAGAAGTATCTGAAATTCAAGCCCCCCGGAGCCTAATTCTTGACTACTGGAGGACAGAAAACTTTCTGAACTCATTCCTTTCCCATAGCTCTCTGCACTGAGGTTTTTAATGCGTATTAACAGTTAGCAATTCCTAATTATTAAGAATAATTCTTAATATCTTAGTATCATTCTTTCACTAACCATGAGACTCCTACTAGCATCCAGTATTTTAAGAGATACTTTCCTAAGGTACTTGATGCTCCTAGAAAGCTGCAGCAGGGACTCAGGGTGCTGATCAATAATTCCCAAACCTACCACATCCCTGAAACATCTTATGGAAAGAAAACGTATATCTTCATCCTTCACAGAGTCATCTTTATATTCAAGTTAGAAGGTGTCCTCTATATATATCATATATATATGCAGGAGATGGCAGAAATCATCAATTCTGGTTCTCTTACTTGAGCCTTTGTGCTGTCAAGCACCCTTTTGTCCTGTGACCATGACAAGCTGTCTCCAAGGGGATGACATGGAGATTCCAAAGATCCCTGCAGGAGAAGCCAGCCAAGAGGGCCTGCAATGACCCAATCCTGCTGTTGGACTCTGAGCTGGTGTCCCTGGTGGCACCAGGACGATGTCCCATGGCATCCCCAGCTGTCCCCGCCTTCCCCAAGGACACTGCTCTGTCCACCACAATGGCCCTGCCAGGAACAGGCAGAACAAAGAGAAGCCTTTATGAGTCATGGGCAGAGCTTTCCAGCAGCTGCTGAAGGAGCCGTTCACAACTTCATGGCGGGGGTAACAACGACTCTCCCTTGTTGCGGGGGCACGGATCAATCACGCAGAGATCAATGTGATCAGGTGAAAGCCGTTTATTACAGATCAGAAGGCTACTTATAGACATCTTCTACTTCTCTATATCTAAGCAGTAGATTGGTTACTAGCTACTTGTTTACACATCTAAACGAATCACTTAGAGCGATGGTGAGCTGTCATACAAACGCTGCTTCTGTTGGCTCTGCTAAGCTAATGCTGGATTGTGCATATTTCACTGCCCTGCCTGTTAAGGACACCCAACACTCCCTGGTTTTTAATAGCTGCGAGCCTTTCCACTGCCTTCGGAGAGCTTAATGCAGCAACAGCAAGGTGAGTGCTGCCCAGGGGAGCTGTGTCAGTGCAGCTCCAACGCACACTGAAATCTCAGGCAGTTCAGTGGCAATGCTACATATCCATGCTACATCCATCACCTCGCACCAAAACACCTTTCAGAGTGCTCAGGGCACCAGGGGTAACATCTGTCACTGGTTCTTCGGTCCTCTCAGTAGGGGGAAAGCATGTGCAGGCCAGCTGAAGCCAGCTCCACGTCACCCGTTCGGTGTCAAATGTCAGGGTGTCGTGCACCTCGCACTGAGGCAGAAGGAGCCCGGATTTGTCAAGGTCCTTGGCTCCTCTCTAGAGGGTACCAGTGATGAATGCATGGCTCAGGAGGGATTTGTTTGACCACACCTGGGTGCCTGCAGTCAGATCTCAGTCCCTGACTCAGCTCTCTCCATAGTCAATGCAGGCACAGCTCCATCGCTGCTGAGAACACGGAGCCTGAGGAGACTCAGGGAGGCTGCAGAGCTCATGTTTTCCTTCGGCAAATCAGTCTTCAGATTGTTTTTACTATGAAATGCACAAGTTTGTAAATGCTTCTCTGCAACTTTTAATTAGGAACACCCTGAGCTGGTTTTAATGCAACCCTGGTTGGTGCTCAGAATACAACGGGAGTGTGTTTGACATCTCCGTAATGGTTTTTTTCTGGCAATGGATGTGCCCATTCACAAGGAAATCCTATTCAATAACCTTCTCGTGTCAGCACAGTCAGAATTAATCATGTCCTCCATTACACAGGGGAGAAGTTTCCATATCCCACAGGAATATGCTGCAGCCTGGGTAGAAATCCTCTCCCTGAGTTACTGATTGTTTTGACAAGTAGGGTCAAAGTGTGTCCCACAATTACCCCGGCTTCTGAGCAGCTGCAGGGCTGGTGAGCTGAGGTGTGTGTATATATATTTCTATATGAACAGCTCTGTACTTCAGCAGCAATGAAGTGCCTCACAGTCCTGGTTTTCTGGGCCTGCCTGCACATCTGGAGCACTCTGGCAGTTCCACAAAAAGCCCAAGACCAAACACACCAGCATTGTGCTGACTTCCTCACCTTGGTACTGCTGCAGAGAAAGATTACAGAAGAAAACTCCTCCAGTCAGCTCCAATTGCTGGGTCATATTCTGGTGTGACAGCCTTCCCAACAGGAAACGAAGTGGAAATCATTTTAAACTCAATGAAATGCATGTTTTTAGAGGCAGAGTAAGGACTGCTGAGATTCTGACAGGGTTTCAGAGCAAGGAAAGGCTGTTGCAAATTGACTGAGTGGAATCAAAGTACTCCCTTGTCCACAGTTTAATACAAATTAGCACCTAAACTGCAAACATTTGTACAAATGATGCACAAGCCCAACACATGGAGGTGCTTCTGTTTTCCTGGGAATGCTCAGGGCTTCCATTTGGCAAAGCTTCAGCAGTGGCATCTTGCAGAACTAGAACCTGGGGCAGAAATTACACTTCTCCACTCTCAAAACACAACAGAACAAAGAGGAAATCAGATTTCCAAGCAAATCTGTCATGACGGAGTTGTCAAAGTTGATCTGGGAAAAAGGAACCAAAATTCCCTGGATCCAGCATTTAACACTGGTAAGAAAGCAAACAGAAATGACCACCTGCACCCACAGAGAAATACACACAGGAAGTAATTCAAATGAACTTCCTGAGGATCCACAGATAGGAAAGCTTTGCCAGTTCCTCGTGGGAACGAAACAAAGATTGGCAAAGCATTAAATAAGGATTTATCTGTCAGTAGAATAGAGTGGGATTTAATACAGCAACATTCAAAGTCAAACATACACAAAGAAAACATGGAAATATCAGAAGATTAGGGGATTGTACCCTGACAGCGGTCTGTGTGAGCTCTTGGGGCTTCTGTGACCATGGACCATAAGCAGCTGGTGGGTGAGGAAGAAGTGTGAAGATGTGAGAAAAAGATGTCTTAACTAGGAAAAGAATAGCTGTGTAAAAGGTTAGCCAAAGGTGCATCCCTGCTGTGCACAGATCAGGCTTTAGGCACCTCGCTGCACCTCAGGCCACTCACTGGGGTGTGCTCACACTGTAACTGGTGACTTGTAGTGGTTTTGGGGTGCTGTAGAAATCTCTGTGATGTGCCGGCGATTTGGACAGAGCTCTCCAGAGTCCAGTCTGAGAGCATGCAGGTTTATTGGGGAAACAGGGTGGGGGGAGGAGAGAGCAAAGAGAGGCTGAAGAGAGGGGCAGAGGAGAAGAGCCGAGAAGAGAAGAGAGCGATGTGTCCCTTACAGTACAGTAAAACAGCTTCCCTGCTGAATATTCTATTTTACAGTAACAAATCTCATACAAGATACAAATCCTATAGCATTTACATACAGCCTATAAGAATCATTACATTACCATTTGGACCCTTCCTGCCAGGCCAGCAGGGTCAGCTTTGACCCCTGGACTCTTGGTAAGGAGAAGGGCATTGTTTAATCAAAAAGGGGGGATTACAGACAGCTGGCCATAGCATTGTTTTCCAGTTGTTCAGTAACTGGGGCTTGGCATTTTAGAGATCGAAACTTGCTTTCAATTCTATTTCACTTACAGGTTTCATATACTCAGAATTTAAGCAATCATATTTACGAGGCCTTCCTGTTTCATCTTTCCCAACAGTGACTGACAGGCTGAACTCTGACCACACAAAGTACATGTGTCCTTCACCTCTTCCCCTCTTGCAGCTAAAGGACTGACTTGTTAAGGCTGCTCAGCTGGGGATGCTGAAAGCCAGGCCTGCACTGGTTAAACCTGAGTGCTTGTTTTCCCACTTGGAAAAAGCAACCTGGCTCGTGCCAGGGCCCCTGTTGCCAGTGCTGCTAACAAACAGTGGCTTGCGTGGCTCCAGACAGATTCCTGCCTCGTGTGCCATGCTTTTGGCTAACAATATGTCAATTCAAGTTACAACCGCTCCGAGGAAAGAGCCTAAAAATAGAGGCCTTCCAGGTGGCTCAGCAGACGGATCGTTTGCTCTACATGGCAGAACAAGTTAGCCTTTTCAGACTGTGCTTTTCGAGTAAAAATACCCCAGTACATTATGGCAGGAGTCAGAGTTAGCCTCAGACAAGAGGACTCAGCAAGCACCTTGCTCACATACCTGGCTGCAAGCGAACACTGAGCCCTTCTCACTCCTGCCATCTCCTGCAGGATCCCCTGGTGGGCTCAGCAGTGTGCACTGGGGAGAGTGAGGGGCAGCTCTGCCATGAGCTGTTGCTGCCCCTCAGCTCCTGGCTGTTACCTTGGCTGCCATCTGCTTCCAGGGGGCCAGGTCAGCTGGGCCTGGCTGGACAATAGCAGCGCCCACCACACACTGCCAGATGTTCCTCACCACATGGACAATGATTCCACCACCTTCCTCCAGCACCCAGCACCCACAGTCACTCCTACCCAACCCTAATTCAAAGTGACTCTGAGACACTGCAGATTTTTCCTTGAACTCCCTTCTGCTTCAAACCCAGCAGCTGCCACTTTGTCTTGGGGTGATGTTATGATACTTGTATTCCCTATTGTTTGCACATGTGCTTAGAAATGTGGTCCTGTAGCTCTAATTGCATCCAGCAGCCG